>JAWWEO010019620.1:0-13285 GCA_035582975.1 Ormyrus labotus | reverse complement strand
CGACCTATTAAATAGCCACGGGACTTATCTATTAACTATTTCTCTGGCCATTTTCAATGCTAGAAATTCTACCAGGGCGTAAATTTATATATTTCGTAACTTAGCGTACAATTATTTTCACAAAAAGTTCAAAAAGTCGGCAAAACTTTTATTTCGCGGCCAAAAAAACGCGCTTTGTAAAAAATTAGCAAAATAACGTATTAAAGCTTAGTATTTCCAAGAAATTTTAATTCATCAGAACTTTGTGAAAAAAAGTCTTTTATAAAAATATTCCCGCGAGAAATATTTTCGTCCACGCGAAATTACCCGAATTTTCACAAAAAACCGCTTTCTTTTAAAGAATCCACATTATTCTCTAAATTAAAGTAAAATCAAATATCTGTAATAATTATAAAACTCCAAATAAATTCCTAACGAGCGAATTTTCAATTATTCCGCCAAAACAAAGTACCCGTGAAACACCGAAACTGCGCTTTTTCCCCAAACTTTCGGTCGTTAAAATTTCGCCCTAAAACTTTCCCATCATTTTGCACGAACACCTCGAGCCCTCGTAACGATGCCACCAGTTTTTAAGCACCCGCCGCCGCGCTCCGTTTTAAGACTATCAAAAATTAAATCCAACGCGCGGTATAAGCTCCGGTCTTAAAAGCCGCCGACTGACTAATTCACGAGGCTGATTTAGAGTCAGTTAAATTACACGTCAGAAATCAAACTACGAGGCCTGAATGTTAATCTCCGGGTTCAATTAAAAATTACCGGACTCTCTCGAGGAACGGGGGGGACGGGGCTAAAAGGCGCCGAAAAGTCAGCGAGTCACGTAAAGTACCCGCCCGGGCAAGAAAAAGATATAAAGCATTTACATGTAGCTCAGGTGCGCTCTATTTAAACCTTAAAACAAGCGATTTCTTCGCGTAAATTTCGCCCTCCCGCCTCCTCGAGTTTCTCGTCGCTCCGCGAAATTATTACACACACGCCCCCCGCCCGTATCTTCGGCGCGAGCAATCGCCGCAGCCCGCCCGTGTATACACACATAAAGCACGAGAGAGCACGCGCTCTCTCTCTCTCTCTCTCTCCCTCGTCAAACTTCGGGATCGTCTAAATAATTAGCGCGTCGTTCCCCAATTAAGCACGCACTTTGCCCTCGGTGTGTATACCGTCGACAATCACGCTTACATCGTATATACGATATACTCGAGACGCGTCGCTCCCCGGGGGATCAAAGCCGCGAATAAGAGAAGTAGTCTCTCGGTCTACATATCGCGACGCACGCAAGACGAGTAATCTTCGCTGCTGCTGCATTTATGTATACACGTGTACGCGCTCCGTGTATACACTGGAGGGATGGGCTCCGAGAACGGAAAGCGAGAAGAATGGGGAAGGGTGGAAAGTCGCGCGATGTTTCGGTTTCTTTCCGAGTTGTGGCGCGTTTAGATAAATTAGTCTTGTTAGATGTGTTCATTCTGTACATATTATTACGTATAGTCGATATATTTGTTTACTGGAGGTTATAACACACGAAGCCGCGGTTTTCAGTTCAAGTTTTTAGTTTTGGACCCTTTTGGTTTAGTTATCACGTAATCGCATGCGAATACATACCTTTCGTTCAGAATCGTTATATCTATGCAATATTTTGGGGGCGATTCGTGCTCCGACGTCTGCTGCGACGCGAGAGGCCGGAAACTGTAACCGGAAAAAAAAGAATGATGGAGGGAAATAAGAAAGCTGGGAAATTTCAGCTGAATTTTGAATATTCAAGTAAGATTTACGCGGCGCGAGTAGCTTTTAACTCGTTAAAAAGTTATTAAGTGCCTTATAAATTTTGATATAATGTTACGGCTTTCCGTATATATAAGAGGTCGTAAAATATTTATTTTTTTCCCGGGCATTATGAAAAAAAAAAACAGGAAACTAACGAGATATTTAGTCGAGTGTATTATTGCAAATAATTAATATCGTCCTCGAATTTATTCAGCTGAATATTTCAGCTTTAATAAACCCTTTCAAAGACTAATTCGGTAGAAGCAATAAATAAAACATTCCCGACCGGCGGGATATTTTATTAATTACGCAGCAAAAACGTTCTCCCTCTGTAAATGAAAAAAATTTTAAATTCTCCCCCCGCCGCGGTTGCAAAAGATCCCGGATAAGAGGAGAAACATTTTCCAGATAAAAAAAAACTCGCTGCATTTGCGTTTCTAATCTGCCGCGCGAATCTAAATTCAAACTACGAAGCATCGCATTGCAAAGCTCGCCGTTGAAACTTGGACGCGTCGAAGCTGCCTCTCCTCGCGGAGTCGCGTCAGACAGCCCGAGCATCGATCGCCCGTTTAATTATCCACCTAATCTTAACGTTGGAAACCTTTACTAGTTAGGTGAAAGAGAGCCTCATACATACAAAATTAAAAAAAAAAAAGAAAAGAAATACTTTCCGTTCTTTTGTACTTTTTCTGTTTCCGTTTTTTATATACATACATATACTTGTAATTAATTGTTGAGTCTCGCTTGCACGCCGCGAAAAGCTGCCTCTCCGTCCGCTCTCCGCCTCTCCCCCGGCGCACTCTCACCTAAAACTTCTTCTCCGTGTGTCGACAGCTCTGGCATCGAAACTAATCCGGTCGTATTTTACCACTTAATGCCGGGTTCCACCGCCCAAACCAACAAGTTGCACACGTTTTACCTGCAACAGCGGCCGGAAAAGTCCGTCACTTGGGCGGACGTCAAGGTGAACCATCCTTTAGACTTTGAGAGCATAAGGGAGTACAATCTGACGGTGCGAGTCGAGGTATGTATTTTTATTACATTTTTTGGCCTCTCCCTTGTCGGATCGATTCGAGCTGCAGTTTTGTTTTTTCCGAAGGGGTTTGGTAATCAGAATTTTGATTTCTCCAAGGCTAAGATGGCTGATTCAAACTAGCGATCCAAAATTGAATTTTGAAAATCAGCGACTATCAAAAGCTCTTGGAACAAACTTTCATCAAAATCGAACAACGAATAAGCTGGGAAATGACTTTATTCTAATAAAAACCGCGTTTTTTATTATTTATTTATAACCATTTCATAAAGAATGAAATTTAAATATTAGTAATATAACATTGTTAGCCAAAGTCCTTAGCTAATTAGAAAAGCTAAACTTCAAAGGGTCAAACGTTAACGAGCTTCGTCGATTCCGCGGGTCCCGGAATAAATTTCGAACGCCTAAAGATTAAAACAATGCAATCTACTCCCGTCTCGACGTTAGAAAACCGCCGCCGAAGAATTTCGGCGGTCCCGTAACCATAAATTATTATCCTCTCGCCGCCTCTTTTTCGGAATCGGCGCGGGATAAAAATGCGTTTAATTGGAAATGCTAGTCGGCGGCCCATTAACCCACATCGTGCCCGGTTTACGCAAGCTCGAAGAATATATACGAGCTCTTTCTCTCTCTCGCGCGTTAAGCAATCGGGGGGCGGGGGGATATATCGTTTCCGCGGACGACGATAAATATCAGCTGCTGCAGCTCGAATAATGCGATAAAAGGGAAGGGCCATTACGTGCTCGGCCGCGACAACGATTTCGATTAAACGTCTCGATTATCGGGGGGGATCAGAACAACGGGGCCCAGCAGCTCGCCTCGGAGACGACGGTGCACATCATCCTGGACGACGTCAACGACGAGATACCCCTGTTCACCGAGAGAGAGCAGGAGACGGTGCTGGAGGGCGAGCCCATCGGCACCAAAGTCACCCAGGTCAACGCCATCGACAAGGACGGCACGGAGCCTAATAATAAGGTCAGTTTTTTTGCGTTTTTTTAAAGGGGTTAGGAAGCTTCGAAGCTGGAAATGCGTTTTACGGAAGGGTGGAACAATCGGAGTTTATAGCCGTTAATTCCTGTGCTTTCTGTACGCGGCTAAAAGCTATTTTTTTTTTAAACGAAATCCTTTCGAAGCTTGTTAAATCTAAGAAAACGTTTTCGGTTTATCCTCAAACTATTCTCCAATCAGGCGGATTGGTACAAGCCGACAAATGAAACGTATTTCCGCCGGGGAAATAGAGTCGATTCTTTTTAAAATAAACGTATATACGCCGCGGCGGCGGAGATTTTATGCAGATTCGATGCGGAAAGCCCCGGTTTAATGTACAAAACTAAAACAGCAACACTCTTTTATACGATTCCCGTTCAGCGAAATAAACGTCCGCTCAATTTATCCGCGTAAAGTTCGTTGCCCATTTCCATCCCGCGAAATTTAGGAAGATTTACGATCGCGCGGGACTTCGGGGCAGGACGTTTTCAAACTTTGAACTTTTGAACTATGACTGGATTAAAATTGTAATACCCCGGGTTGAATAAAGATAAAGTCTATATGGACTCTGACTTGAAATGCATGGGAATTGATTTCGCACATTTATTTTTCGCAATTAACGAGGCTTTGTCGGTCCACCGCTGGGATATCTCTCGCGGTAAAACTGTTGCTCGGAAAGTCTTGAAAATTTTTCGAAGGGCATAAATTCAAACTTTGAAAAGACTGTTTAGCCCTTTAAATATGAGGAAAGTTAAGAAATTGTGGTTAAATTTAGCGAAAGAAGATACACACAGTACATTTGCGTAGGATAGTTCTAAGCCAAGTTTAGTAAGACGAGTTTTCCCCGCGTGCCATTGCAGGAGCATATTTTTTCAAATTTATATTTAATGTAAAATACGCGGACGGAAAATTTTTGAACTTTTTTTTTTTTAGTTTAAAAGATTTTTACGTATTTTATATACCGAGTTTGCAAAATGTTTGAAATTTTTTGCGCGGTAAAGTGATTTGGAAAATGTACGGGACGTTTAAGAGAAAATGTATTATTCGAGTTATTTTCGAGACAGCCAAGTTTTATTAACGGAATATAATGCGCGCGGAGCCGCAATGTCAAAATTAAATTTTAATATTATTTGTTTAAAGCAAAAATAAACAGAAATAAAATGTACGTTTTTTTCCCATTTATTCTCTTCATAAATATGTATAGCATTGTTTCAGTTTTATATACACTTTGGTATTAAAATTAATAATTTATCCGATGTTAAAAAAGTGGAAAGAACACGAGAGATAACAGAAAATTGCGGCAATTAAATTCATCGAAAAAAAAAGAAAAAAAATACAATTTTACAAATTCGATCCCCCCCTTTTTCCGCGCGCAAAACACCGCGAGCGAAAATAAAAGTTTCATTAAAAATCTACTTAGCCATTTACCGATTCCTCCTCTCTCTCTCTCTCTCTCCCTTTCGTGCTCATTGAAACGAGTCGCATCTTTTGTACGCGACACTCTCCGCCGGTGGAACTTTAAGGACAATGCATAAAATGAGTTTTGTTGAAAAGCCCAGATAGAGCGCAAGTACTTATTAACTAGATTTCACGGTGAAAACTTTACAACGCGAAGGGAATTCCAGCAGTGCCAGAGAGAGAGAGAGAGAGAGAGAGAGAGAGTCCTGAACGAGCAGCGCGACGACGACGACGACGACAGATTGTTAATATAAATTAAAATTTCCTTTAGCGTGTTTATAATTTTCTCCCCCCCCCCCCCCAGCCCCGGACGAGAGAGCTCTCTCCGCGTAAGCTTATTAATTTACGGCTTAACTTTGCGTCGGATGAGACTAATTGACGGCGACGTTTCCGCGCCGAGAGCGAGATCGTATATAACTGCGCGCAGTGCAAACTAAAAAATAACAAAAAAAAAAAAAAAAATGCTTCCGCGCAGGTCACGTACTACGTCGTCGACAGCGACAGGAACGAAGGCAAGGACTACTTCGAGATCAACGAGAAGACCGGCGAGATCTTCACGAAGGTCGTGTTCGATCGCGAGAAGCAGGGGGCTTACGCCCTGGAGGTCGAGGCGAGGGACGGGGCTCCTTCCGCCAGACCCAACAGCAACGGAAATCACAATTCCGGTACGTAGACTCGACTCCGCTCTCTTTCTCTATCTCTCTCTTATTTCCTTTGCCGAAAGCTGCCTTTACTTTGTATTTTTCCGCAACGGCGAGGTTAAGAGTCGAAGAGCGATTGCTATCTGAAGATTTCGCTTCGCTTTTTTTTTGGTTCCTCGCGGGGAAAGTTGCGGAACGGCAGCGGTTTTCGTTTTTCAGATTTTGACGTGGAAGCACGTAATATTTGGCTTCAGAGAGTCCAAAAAAGGACTTGTTAAAAAATGTTCAGATGTATGTATATACGTATGTATGTAATTCCCCTGTAACTACTTTTAAGCTTTAAAATTTCGCGCACAAGTTTCATTTAATTTTTACGAGCCCGCTTGAAAATTTCAAGTACTTTTATAGATTAGTTGCGATTTTATGGCTATTTTGAAATTGTTTATTTTCTACTTTTGCCAGAAAATATTAATAATTTTTGTTGTATTTTTTTCTTTTTAATTGTATTCCATGTTAAATTGACGTAAGTAGTTGAATTAAAACTTTATATTTTTTGATAAAATTTTTGTCGTAAACATGTATCAAGAACCTGCTTGAAAATTTAAAGGAATTTTATCGATTGAAAATGTCGAAATTTTATTTTAACGATATTTTTAAGCAGTTCCATCATTCCGAAGATTTGCCACACTAACTGATTCTAAATAGAAAATAGTTCAGGATATCCGATGAACTAATACACCCCCAGTAGGGGAACCTATCATGGTTATGCCATGTAACGTAACGAGAAATTTATAGTCTTATGAAGGAACTATAATATTTCAATAACTTAAAACGTAAAACGTGATGTTAATTACGTTGGTAAATTTTAACTTAAATTTCACCTTTTAATAAATAAGATAATAGTAATTGTTTCATAATATGCCATTTATAACATAAATATAATATAATATATTTCATTATCTTTATTTTTATGTTCTCTATGAGAAAACATTGTGCCAAAATCAGTTGGCAGCGTTTTTCGAATGTGCCTCTGGATTTTTGCCGATTTTCTTCCCCGGGCTCCGATAACGAACGTTGCGCGCATCAAGTTCAGGAGCTTTGACGAAATTTTTATGATGGAGGAAAAAGGCTCTTATCAGTAAAAGTTTTAATTAATCTCCGTCGTGAAATAAAGCTCCGCGTCCCGTCGAGTTTACGCTTGAAGAAATACGAGGTTTTGAAGTAAACATTGTTGCCGGGGATTTTTCTTTTTTCTTAAGCCGAAGAAAGTGTAAATAAGATTGCGACCTTTTTAAACGACGGGGGGCTCGCTTCTAAATAACGAGGGCAAAATTGCAGTTTTAATGGAATTCAATGAAATTATTGGCGAAATAATTATATGCGGGGGCCGTTCGCAGTCTGTGTATGAGTTCGTTTAATTCCGGAGACTGCGCAGTTTCTATTTACCGTTACGGGCCTCTTAAACGAGAATTTCATTTACCTAAAGAGCCGGCTTTCTTTTGCCAACTAATATATATCCCCGGCCGAAAGATTACACAAGATTTTTTAATAGCGAATTTAAGCCAAGTTTTTAAAGCGCGCAACGCGTATATATATTGTACGTGAAATCTGAAATTATTGTCTAAATTAAAGTTTGAGCTGAAAATTCTCCGGCCAAGATTACATTCTGCGAAAATGCCAGGTATGTTAACGTTTAATGCAATCCCTTCCCCCCATTCCGAATTTAATATCCCCCGAAGATTGCGGCGAACACGTTTAAAAACCACCAAGAAATTCATTCGGTATGCAATCACGACATCTCATTTACCCTCCCCCCCAACAACAACCCCCCTTTTAAAACGCGACCCCTCAGATTTTTTATTCTTTTCAAACCAGCCTCTCTCTTGCAGGATTCAACAACGTATTTACAATACCTCCGGATAATTCCTTCGGAATCCGGTCCGGCAATGCGAGAGCGGGCAAATAATCTCATTGCCGTAACTCCGGGCAATTTATCGCGGCGTCCGAGCCTCTCTCTCTCCGCTCCGCAAGCTCGGCTCGCGCGCGGCCCGGAAAAACCGGAGGAACTTCTCATTAATGCGCGCAACAAAGCCCGTAGCTTTCGAAGCGCAAACGAACGGGAGGGCAGCAGCTCGGCAGGCCGCCGCTGCTTTTCGACCGAAGCACCCAACGGCGGCGGCGGCGCGCCGCCAACTTTAGGAAAACGAGCTCGCCGCCAAAAGGAAGAAGAGGCGTAACAAGTGGAAGTAAACTTTTCTCCCGCCTCGTTTTCCCCCCCGCGCTTAATAGCGGGGAGCATTGTAAACCCGACTACAGTGGCGCGCGGTGTAGCTTTGTGCGCGCGGGCGCGAAAAAAAACTAAACTCGATCGGCGTCGCTCTCTCTCTCTCTCTCTCTCCTCCGGGAGCGTGGAAGAGGAAGAAGTCTCTCCCTCTTAAGAGCTTTTCGCCACGGGTAAGGAGCTTTGGGAATAATGAGCGCGATTCTTCCGCGGTGTTTACCGGGCATCCAGCCGCGCTTTTTATCCGCTCGCGCGGCGGTCGCGACAGTCGTTCTCCCCTATCCGTTCGCGCCGATCGCTCTCGGGAGCTTCGCTGCCAGTGCCGAGAGCCAGATAAGGCAGAAATTATAAATCGTCTCCTCCTCGTCCTTTCTCTCTCGGCCTCTCTCCCGCGGGGGCGGAGTGAAAGAGCGCGTTACGGCACGTACTCTTTATACGCGAGCTCGCGCCGCCGCGCGGCTCGTATTTCCCGGCTGCTCTCCGTCCTTTTTCTGTCATTTTTGCCCTGGTTGGACGCTGCCGCCGCCGCCGAGGAGGAGAGCTGAAATTCCTTTGGAATTGTTAAGGGAGTCGAAAGCTTGTCTCGATCGATACTCCCACCTCCTCCTGCGTGCAGCTGTATGTATATATATATATGTGTGTGCGGGGCGAGAGTATCGCCGGGAACTCCGGGGCTTTTATTCGGCCGGATCGCTGCGCCATCAGATATGGATATCGCGCCAAAGAGATGCGAATGCAAATAGCGGATGTATTATAAGGCCGCAACGTGAGAACGACAGGGGGGGGGAGGAGGAGTATAAAGCGACGCCGCGAAATAATTGCTCGACAACACCGCCCGAGCAAATATATATGTAGTTCGAGCCGCGAAATTAAGGAGGCGAGCTTGACACGACACCCGTCGATGGCGGGAAATATCGCCGGCCCGGGCAGGGAAGAGGCGGCACTTTACGTGTGCGGTCGCCTACCGGCGGGGCTTAGCGTCGCGGGCGGGGATTTTATTCGCGGCGCGAGGCTTATCATAATTTAGGTGTTTGCTCGGTGTCGGGGAGTTTAATAAAAGACAACGTTTACGCTTTCTTTATTTAGTGGGCCGGCTGTCGAAATTTACGGCGGGATTTCTGTTTTTATTTAAAAAGGGATTTTGGCATCCTTCGAGATTATACGGCTCGTTTGTAGGGACGGGGGAGAGCGTTTTTTAAAAAGTTGTAATTCTTTTTTTTTTTTAGTCGCGCGAAAACTTTACGCGCGGAATTCGAAAGATAATGCCTTTTCGGGATCAAGTCCTTTCAAGTATTTAAAAGTTTAATCGCTTTTTTCTCAACTTTCCTCGAGGGATCGCCGCTGCGATCTCTCTCTCTCTCTCTCTCTCTTTTTTTTGTTATTATTTGTCGGCTTTTCAAAGTTTACTCCCGGATCTTTATCAGATTTATGGAAAGCGGGTCGCGGCCGAGCTTTTAATTACTTTTTCAATCAGTCGCGGCTCGAACGATTCGCCGCGCGCGATATGCGTTTAAAACAGATGCGCGACTCGATTAAAGAAGCAGTAGGCTTCGATCGAGCGAGGGAGCTTAATATACTTCTCTCCGCGATATAAATTACCGGGCTTTCATGAATGAAAAGTTGAACAGCCCCTCGCTTCCGGCAAACAATTTTGTAAGTCCGCGCCTCGCGACTCTTGTATTACCAATGTAAATCGTCGAAACGACCGCTCGACGCGTATATACGCGCAACGAGTTTATATTTAATCACAAAAGCGAGAAAGTCACGAGCGACGCGGCGCACAATGCCGAATTGATGAAAAGTATTTCAGAGTGCACTTTGACGTGGCGTGAATAACTACCTCAAATAGTTTTCGCGCGCGGAATATTGTGTATCATCAGAAAAATATGTGTGCGCCGAAAAAATTGCGCATTGTGCGCTCGTTCGCGCGCGAACGACATTCGTCATTGTCGATATATATACGTTCTCTGGCGTTTATTTCCCGCTTCCTATCTAACAATATTGACGTTACGTATATAAAAGAGAGCAGTCGTTATTTGTTGTTTCAAGGGCCGGATAATGTTTGCGCGCGCGCCTGAAAAACACAAACAAGCAGCCGCGGCTTAGCCGCAATAAACCGCGAGGGAGCAGAGATATATATCCCCCTCCTCGGGAGAAAACTCCTTTCCCGCGGCCTCTCAAAAACAAACGTCGTCTCGCCTCTAGCCGCGCAATTTAGCCGTTTACAAAATGTATCCGGAATTTCATCATGTAAATACGTCCGAGCGCCTGAAACGAAGGGACGGGGAGAAGGGCTGAGCTCGGCTTTCCTGCGGTTTCCCTGGGCCACGTCGCACACACGACGAGAGAGAGAGAGAGCGCCGCAGCGAGCGCGCGGGAGAGCGCTTCTAATCAAGTCCACCGCTGCAGGCACTCGGGGATTCGCGGCCGAGCTCTCTCTCTCTCTCTCTCTCTGCACGTATCGCAAAGAAGCCCGAGCTGCAGCGAAAAACGGGAGCGCGGGCAATTGCTGCTGGGGAATTTTATCCCGAGCTGATTAATGGACCGGCGGGAGCTGCGAGCTGTTGATCGGAGCGGCTGTTTTTTTTAATTTTACGGGGGAACTGAAAAGGGTTATTTCGGACTACTTTTTCGGAAGGGTCGAGATTGAAAAGTGCGCGTACTCGATACAGTGGAAGAAACTGGGGGAGGATTGGAATTAAAGCCCCGCTGCGAGCAGGCTTGAAATTATATTCCGCGAGTTCGATCGACAGTTTTCGATTACGTCAATCACCGTCCAAGACATTGCACTTGATTGTCGTTTTAATTTAAAAATTCACGCATTATTGGCAACAGGCGACGCTCGCGTTTCCCCTTCAAAAAAAAGACACGCTCCGTACATATTTCCCAGCGCTCGTTTCTCCCCGAGTATAAAAATACCTCGCGTCCGCAAAATGTTTGCTAAAAAGGAACGAAGCGCCCGCCGACGCGTCGATATACATCCCCGAATTAAGCCGCAATATTCCTCCGACTCGGTTCTCTCGCTCCATCCCGCGATAAATATAACGCGGCGAGCAAAGTTCGCTTCTCGGCGGTAAAACCGTCGCGGGACGGCATTCCGCATGAGCGGAACCTGAAATGCAGAGGCCAAAACGCCCGAGTCGAAGACAATAAAGTCAGATGAGCGCGCGCACGGAAAAAGAGAGGAGAGCCGAGCCGGAATTCTTAATATCAGTTTCGCGGTCGAGAGTCGATATAACCCCCCTCCGCTGCCCCCCGCCTCCTCCACCCCCGCGGTTGCTGATCCACTTCCGGCGCGATTTCGGACGTGCCGAGACTCGCATCGAGCCCTTTTCTTCAAATCACGCCGACGTAATAAATCGGGAGCGCTGGGGGCGGTGTTCTTTTCATCCCCCTCCCCTAGAGTCTTAGGGGAAAATAATACGATTTTTTACTCTCATTTAGCTCCCGGCGCGAAATTTTCGCGCGCGCGCTCGCGGGGAACTGTGAAACTTAAGTTTTAATAAGAATTTTTTACGATTCGGTCCCCCTCGCCGAGGAGCTTTCATTTCTAAAGAATTTTTTTTCCGGTTTCGCTGCTCCTTTAAGTCCCTTCTCCTCCGCCGCGGCGACTTACTTTTTTAAATGCGTGCGCGACGTTTGACGCGGCTAATTGAATATTCAATATGCGAAGCTTCTCCGCTTCTTTTTAACGAGTGCATTCAATTCGGTTTGCGATTTTTAATAAATTTTAATCAACGGCACGCGGGAATAATATATTTATCCGCCGGCGGAGGGCTCTCGGCTTTACTTTTTAACGTTCGTAAAGGCTACAGGCAAAAATCCCGTGTAACGAGGATTAAAGTTGGCGCGTCCGCACTTAAGCGGCCAAACAGAATTATTCTTCGAAAATTCACGAGGCTCTGTACAGTGAAAAATTGCAGCGGGAGAGCAGAGCTCGTCGAAGACTATGATGTTCCGTAACGTCTGCCCGGGGTGAGAGAAAAAGTTTTGCATCGGAAAGTTGGCTCTCCGGCAAGCAGCATATCCATCAATTCTCCGACGGCGTTATGTACTCGATCTCTCGGAAGAGAGGGTAGGAAAAGTCAAACTGCGCGCCGAGAGCGGCAAGAGTTTCCGTAATATTGTCTGGCGCGATGCGACGACTATAAGTTGTAAACTAATATATATATATATATAGTATATGTCGCTCGATAATTTCCCCATCAAAATATTTGCTTAGTTCTCAGGGCGCGGTGTAAGTTGTTTAAGCGCCGTTAATTACTTAAGGACGGGGTGTAGCGACCTACTTTGGAGCTAAATTTGATGGCTCCTTCGGAAGTGGACGGTTGAGTGTTTTGGTTAAGCGTCCGAGGGATATTGTTTTTTTAATGCATTAAAATTCCCCGGCGGCTGCGGAAAATGATTTATCTCTCGGTGAAAGGCTCGTAAAAGAATTCAATAAGACTCCGGAAAGCTGGAAAAAAAGAAGGAATTACCTTTTAAAATAGCATCAAGGTAAATCGAGAAGACGTATGATTGATGTACCCTTGATTCTCTGCGCTTTTACTCCCCGGCGCTGTTCTTCCACTTTATACCTCCCTCCTCGCTCGACTTGCGTAAAGGCAACTTTTATCCAACGGTCGCTTTTCTTTTATTAAATAAAAAAAAAAAAGGAATTTTTGATTTCGCTTAAAATCGTCACGTCGCTGCCCTCTTCTTTCAGATACTTAAACAGGAGCTCCGAACCTATATTCAATTCCAGCCGGGTTATACGGCCATATTTAATACGGTAATAAAAGAGAGCTCGAATTAAACGCAGTTCTCCCGGGGCTCTCGGGTTAATTAAAAACTTAACGAATCGAAGAAAAAAAGAAAGCCCGGTCCTGCGGCAGCAGCATTAAAATTGTTCGCGAAAATATAAAATAATCATTTACATCCTATATAATGGACGCAACGTTTTTTCTCGCCATTTTCCGAACGTTTAACTCGCCGGCCAAGCAGTAATTCCACTCCGAAATCGGGTCTGTTTCCGCGCGGCGATAAAAGAGCTCCACGGCCTCGGCTCCTCTCTCTCTCTCTCTCTCGCTACCGATTAAACTGTCGTTAAAAATCTGTTTATTTCTCGATGCTGGTAGCTGGTAG
>JAWWEO010019619.1:0-13314 GCA_035582975.1 Ormyrus labotus | reverse complement strand
AGATAATGACATAACGGAAACTACAGAAATACTACAAATAAACAAATTAAAAATCTTAAGTACTAAAATAATACTAAAAAGCAATGAAGAAATTCTTATATCCTCAATATATAGATGTCACACCATAACCAAAACTGAATTTTTAATGGATATTAAAACCCTAATAAAGAATAGCAAATTGTATAAAAACAGCCTAATTATTGGAGACTTTAAAATTGATATAAACTGCAACGATGTTATAGATCAAGAATTCTTACATGTAATGTTAGAAAATGGTTATTACCCAGGCTTTAATACAATAACAAGACCTTCAATCACAGACTGTAATAAAGGTACCTGCATTGATACCAATATTCTGAACCAAATTATTAACACAGCCAAAGAAAATTATGATAAAATACAAATTGAGGCTAATCAGAGTGATCAGAAGAAACTATGGAAACTAATTAATGAGAAACTAGGCAATAGCACAAATAAACGCGAAGACATCAAATACATTAAACATAATAATGAAAAGATAACTGACTCGGAAAAAATAGCTGAACATATGAATGATTTTTTCACTAATGTAGGTAAAAAACTAAGCGCTGAAATAATACCACCACAAAATGAAAATATAGAATTACCTTCAATGAATGAAAAAAGTGACCCTTTGGTACACATCATAAATTGTTGCATTAATAAAGGTATTTGGCCAAATGAACTCAAAAAAGCTGAAATAATTCCAATACATAAAGCAAAAGAAAAGCACTTACCGAACAACTACAGACCAATTTCACTGATTTCAAACATTGCTAAAATCTTTGAAAAAGTTATACTTAACAGACTACTAAGTTTTCTCAACAAATACAATATTATCTCAGATAAGCAATTTGGATTTAGAAAAGGGAAAAGCACAAAGGATGCTTTGAACTACGTAACGAACTTAATCTACAATCAGCTTGATTCTAAGAAACCAATCGCAATAACTTTCCTAGATTTAGCAAAAGCATTTGATACAGTTGATCATCAAATACTCTTAGACAAATTATACAATATAGGTATCAGAGGTAATGCACATAAATTCATAAAAAGTTACTTAACTGGTAGAAAACAGAGAGTAAAAATTAACAACAAAGAAAGCCAATATAAAACAGTTAATACAGGAGTCCCCCAAGGGACTATTTTAGGACCTTTACTATTTAAAATCTACATCAATGACATGTTACACATTTTGCTTGAAGACTCAATTGTATCTTTCGCAGATGACACAGCAGTTATAATAAAAGAGAAAAATTGGATTGATGTGGAAATAAAAATGAACGTCTATTTACACAAATTATCAAACTGGCTTGCTCTAAATAAATTATCACTTAATACAGACAAAACAGTATACCTTGAGTTTGGCAACAATTGTAACAGTATGCCAAAAACATGAACATCAGCATTAAAGGTAAACAAATAAACAGAGTAGGCAGCACAAAATTTTTGTTTAAAGCAATAACAGCTATTTTTAACGAAAAATTCCGCCATTTTGTTGGTGTAAAACTATCTTAATGTGAAAAAAAGACACCAGGCGAGGGGGGGGGGGGGGGCGAGTTTTTTATATGTACAATGTGTGTACCAAATTTGAAAAGAATCGGTTCAGTACTTTAGTTCAGTAATTTAGTTACATACTTCTTTTGAGTAGTATATGACGCTAACAAGGAAGGTCCCCCAACCAGACCTTACCGATTTCAACCATTCTGTGATATGTTGTAGTACTCGAAAAAATAAAAGACACGTATTTTTTTTGTGCCGACATCCACTTTAAAAGGGTGAAAACACCCCTAAATTTTACCCCAAAAAATCGTTTTTTGTCATATCTCGGCTTCTAATTAATATTTTTTGATAAAACAAAGTAAAAAATATTTGTCATAAGAAGCGTAAGATACTAGATGTATTTATGACCCAAGGGGTTGCAACCCTTATCTTATATTTTTAAAAAACTAGATTTTTTATGCTTTTTTGCTATATAAAAACGAGGATATGAGCTCAAAAATAAAATGAAGCATTTTTGTTTACTTTATCGAATATTACTATATAGCTTGCAAAATTGAAAATATCAGTTTACTTATCAAAGCCAGCAGTTATTTATGTATATTATCTTGTTTCTACATTGCTAAAGGAAGATATCTCATTGAAAATACGTTAATCTCACTTATGACATACAAAAACAAATTTACTCAATTTATCTTTATCGAATGAAATTCCAGAGAAATGAAACAATCATTTTCTTTAAGTACTGACTACTGAAGACATTTAATCTTTTATAATTAAGTTTCTAAAATAACAAAAATGCTTTATTTTATTTTTTTGAACTCATATCCTGGTTTTTATATAGCAAAAAAGCATAAAAAATCTAGTTTTTTAAAAATATAAGATAAGGGTTGCAACCCCTTGGGTCATAAATACATTTAGTGTCTTATGCTTCTTATGACAAATATTTTGTACTTTATTTTATCAAAAAATATTAATTAGAAGCCGAGATATGACAAAAAACGATTTTTTGGGGTAAAATTTTGGGGTGTTTTTCCTCCCTTTAAAGTGGATGTCGGCACAAAAAAAAATACGTTTCTTTTATTTTTTCGAGTACTACAACATATCACAAAATGGCTGAAATCAGTGAAGTCGGGTTGGGGAACCTTCCTTGTAAGTGGAAGTTAGTGATCTTACCCACAAACTCTAAACGCACAAATCCCAAACGCAGAAACGTCAAACCCATAAACCTCAAACCCACGAATACCAAATCCACAAACACCAAATCTCAAACTCACAAACCCACAAACCTTAAACCCATAAACCTCAAACCCACAAACCCACAAACCCCAAAGCTTAATATAAATGTTCCGGTTTTACATTTCCTTATTTAAAACTAAAATTTAAATATTTTAAAAGTAGGGGTTTGTGGATGTCGATTTGTGAGGTTAGGGCTCGTGGGTTATAGATTTGTGGGTTTAGGGGTTTGGTGTTTGTTAAAGGTTTGTGGGTTTGTGGTCTATGGGTTTGGGATTTGTGGGTTTGGGATTAGTGGGTTCGGGGGTTTCGTGTTTGTGGATTTAAGGTTTGTGGGTTTGGTGTTTGTGGGTTTATGGGTTATCTCAAATTTTTTACTTTGACGTAAACTCCACACTGAACCGATAGATGGAATGTCATCAAACAGGGCTTAAAACAGATAGAATGTCATCAAACAGGGTTTTTTATATCATTTCAGACTGAAGCTGGTTTTAAATTGAAATATTTTGATTTATTATTTTTTAATTAACAAAAATTAGAAAAAATTGATTAATTTGAACAAATTTCATGAATTTTCTCAATTTTTCTTGACTTAAAAATAGTAAATCAAAATATTTCAACTTAAAATCAGTTTCAGTCTGGAAAGAGATAAAAAAAAAAAAAAAAAAGATTTTAAGCCCTATTAGATGGCAATCCATCTATCTGTTCAGTCTACGGGGTTTACGGCAAACTCCAAAAAACTAAAGTTTTCAAGAAACAACATTAACAGAACTTGTTATTTTCTTCTAAAAATATAGCATCCGGATCATCACAATTTTTAAACTATAATTACCACTAGTTTTCTTGGAAGCGCAACAAAGATGATTAATCTCTAGAAGGTCGGAAAGCCACGATCGTGGCGCAACCCAATATCCATGATCAATCCTTGATATTAGATACCTTTTATATTAGTTTTCTGAGGGCGATATACCCCCTTAGATCCCGGCCCTCTAAAGATTAAGTACTTCTTATCGTACTCCAATGTCATATAAATTAACATAACTCTTCTCTATTATCTGTATGTCGAACCCTGTCATTGAAGAATTGAATGAACTATTGACAATGAATATTAGGATCATTTTTGTATATTAATATCTGCATGATAATTCTTTTTTCAATAAGTGGAAGCTTGTATTGGTCCAAGCGCATGATATTAAAAGCAGCATAATGTTTGAAGTATCCGGCAATGCTGGTATATGGCTTAGGAGAGTATATGACATTCGAGTGACAGATTGGACCCAAACTGACTTTTATGTTTCTCCTTCGTGTATCGATTAGTTACCTGGAGTTTTAGAGCCTAACGCTCACCCAGACCCCAGATATTTTAATTCAGCGTTGAGATCGACTACGATAATACTTACCCTGGAAGATCACAGCAAACACTCCTTTTATGCCTTCCTTAATTTAAGTTTAATTAAGCTTTTTAGCGCATCAAGTTTATGCTAAAAATTCAACTTTTTAACATAAAACTTACATATAAATTTTAATCAAACCAAGAAATAAATATAACAATAACTTTACCTTTACCTTTGATTAAATATTACCCCTGAAAAAGAAAACAGAACCAAAAAGAACCAATTAAAAAAAAAACTTTTCGTTTTGAAAGAAACGAACACTTATCTCAAAAGAATCTTCTTCATAAAAAACTGCAAATTAAATAATAAATTACATAATATTTAGCACTCTTGCTGAAAAGGTACTACTGAATACTATAACAAATTTTGTAAGAAGTCCTATTGCCAGTTGCTCTTGTTGCGAGCCACTTTTTATTTAAGTAGGCAACTAAGGTTTGCTTCTTTGCAAGCAACAAATGAATTTATTATACAACGCATCCGTCTCGGCACAAGTGCCTGAGTATCGATAAATTAGATCACGAGATTATCACAAGAATTAAACTACTCCAAATGGACCGTGAATTAAATTTTTATTTATCTATTGAACTCCTTACTTTTTAGCTTCAATATTAAATGAGTATATAGATCAACATGAAGTTATTTCGTTTTAACTATTCAGATTCTATTTAAATTAATAGACTTGTTATTAAGCAAATCTTTTTCTTTTAATCTTTATTTCTGTAATTATTTTTACTTTAATAATGAAAATGGCGGGATATATTTAAATGAGTTTTTAAATATTTTGAATACCCTTTACGATTTATTTATATTAATAAAAATTTTATTAATATAAATAATTAATAATACTTAACCGCATATAATTAATAATACTTAACGCTTTCGCAATTAGAATTACGCTCGCCAATAGATTATTTTAATTTTCGCTTCGCTCTACTTACAATTAATGTAATGTGCTGAAATGCTGTCTGATGTCTGCATAACAGTTGATGCTCGTCTCTCGACCTTGTAGCTCGACCTGGATGCGGTTCGGCGCCTTTGCTTCCTTAAAGAAGGTGCTCGTTGTTCTCTCGTTTTCCGGAACTTCGCAAATTGTCCTGATATATTCTTTCTGTGCTATTATCCTTCCGATATCTTCAAGTTTTCTGGATATTTAGCCTTTTTACTGTTGATTCTTCCTTGATGTTGGCTTCTCGCTCTTAATAACTACTAGACACTTGTCGATAATAACTAGTTTAAGGAGCTCACGGTAAATACTCGTGCCTATGACTTTGACTGATAACGCCAGTCAAAAACGGGCAGCCTTCTGGTGTGAAACTTCGGACAGAACTCGGCTACTGTTTGTTTTTAGCTTGTATTTAAAGGTGATGTTTTGCTGAGGTTTTCACCTGTGCAATCCTTCGATGAGGAAATTAAGGCAGGTCCGAGAGATTTATGTGTGTCATTTGTTGGTGGCGATGACTTCTCCGAGCCCCGTTTGCAGTTTTTAATGCTAAATCGAAGTGTCGAAACTTAAAATAGGTTACAAAATTTCAAAATTTTTCATTTGTTTATAAAATTTTGAATTTTTTAATTAACAATGTTTTTCCAAAATAGGATAAAGATCTGTGTCAAAAGAGAAGAGCAATAATTCCTCTGCTTCAGATTTAATTTTATCGCAAGAATATGTGCAGCGAAAGAGCGCCAGAGCTAGAAAGCGAGATTGCGCACATACGAGCACAAGTCCCGGCCGACCAGCGGGCGGGGACCCGTTCCCGTATGTCGAGCCGATGACTTCTCCAAGCCGCATTTGCAGTTTTTAATACTAAATCGAAATGCCGAGGCTTGAACTAGGTTACAGAGTAGCGGCGATGATTGCTGAATCAATGTTTTTCCAATAATTGTGACGAAAGTTAGTAAGGCCTTTGTCTTATAATTAATTTTTATCGTTTGAAAATTGACACACCGCAATACACGAATACGTGCTACGGGAGTATCACGCGAAGAACCGCAGTACGTATATTATAATAACTGAGACGTCAAAAAGTCGGGACGTCACACCCCTCTCCCCTTGGAGTATTGTCATCCTCAGCAATTGACATAAACAAATCAATTATTTAGTTTATTCGATTAAGTGGCGATTTGTTTATGTTGGCCGTTACAATCCAAGTTTTAACGACATTATAATTAACAAGAATGGGCTATACGGCATTTTATACAATATTCATTACATGATACAATAGTATTACAGCAGTAATATATAATATATTATATAATAGTTTTAAATGTTACAAAGTAATTGTTTTGAATAAAATTACAACAATTTCGGTTTTTACAAGAAATAAGGCGAATTTTGAGAAGATTTATACATCAATACATTGATAGATTAGTTTTACATCCAAATCTGAAAGTCGTAATACGAAGTTTACATGCTTATATTTCGGAAAATATGAATAAATACATTGTTATAGTAGTACCTAATTTATTAACTAAACATGGCGAACAAGGTTGTGTAGAAAAAAATTTTCGATTCCGTTAATTTAAAATTTTCTTTGTTTATAATATTGTGAATTTTATAATAATTGAAATCTGAAGGTTTTTTAATTTTACAACTGAGGTTTTGTGCATGTGACAAGATTGAATTTTTAATAACTTATCGGGAAAAAAAAATCCAAGGCGAAATAAGGTTACACTATCCGTACTTTCTATATCTTCTTGCCAAATTTAAGCAAAATTTACATTTTGCCGAGGAATGTAAGTTGCGCTTTTTGCTCAGCATCTCGACCTGTAATTTACGCGAGTAAACCTTTAATAATGTCTTTTTATTTTATCCATTTTTGCCATTTCCAATTTGCCATTAGAAGATTCTGTTAATATGGTGTTATTATCATAGATTTCTTTTATGATGAAATTTCCATTGTAAAATTTATCGAGCTTTCCTTTTCGCGGTTCCTTAAGCAAGTCTACTTGCATCCCCACTTCCAAATTTTGTGGTTTTGCCCTTTTCTCACACTGTTGTTTTTTATGCAATTTAGAGTTTATTAAATTTTCGCGCGCTGCTCCTTGAATTATTTTCTGCGATGTCATCAGAATCAGATCCTTGAGGTATGCGTGATAAGTTGGCTCTGGAAATTCGTTATTTAGACATTCTGGTTTTTTCGCTTGTTTTCCGAAAACGATTTCATACGGTGTAAAGTCTATTGCAGAGTGTACTGAGGTGCTGTATTCGTGTATAGCAAAAGGTACTAGTTTATCCCAGTCTTGCTTTAAATATGTTCTGGTTCTAAGAAAATCACCAAGCATAGCATGACTTCGTTCTAATGATCCGTTTGACTGCGGATGATATGCAGTTGTTGTAATTAACTTGAAACCGTAGATCTCAGAGAATTACTTCATCAATTCATTATTGATTCCGTCCCAATAATTTCACTCGCGGATTCGCCGATAAGTTTTTCCTACGCCACTATGACCGCCAAAAAGACTTGCGTGATAGTCTTTGAGAATTGTTCCTCTTACGTTAATTTTTGGGATTTCACAAGTGCCTAAACATATAGTAATTATTAATTTTTGATCGTTTAATAGATTTTTCATAATTTTAATAGCTGAAAATTTTGGCAATTTATCCGTAATTTCTCCTTTAGCTGCTATTCGAAAAGAAGGGATTTGTTTTTCAATTAAAAGATTTTTAAGTGCCTCAAAGCCGGTGTATACGGCATTTGGCGTGATTTTTTTCGATTTTCCGTAATTAGCACGTCTCCGACGGAAGGTTTTTGTTTTTGTAGATTTTCGATATTTATTGCGCCTAAATCCGATAAAAGCTGATTATTTGTTGAATTATACTTCAAGTCCGCTGTGACAAAATGTACTCAATTGTCTTTTAAGTAAGTTAAAGATTCGCGAGTTGTTAATATTTTTAATTCGCCTGTATTCTCATTGTACGGCTCCGATTGCATATATATGCGCATTCCGACGGAAGGCGTCTGAGTCGCGCGAGGCTCAGCTGTTTCGGTTTGTATTATAGTACTGTTATTGTCGCTGATTTTCGGGACAGTTTCGACAGTTGGTATTACATTTTTAGTTGCATCATTTGCTTCCGCCGGTATTTTCTCTTTAATCGAACTTTTTGGAGGAGTTCTTTCTCGTTCTGCCTCGCTTTCCGATGAAAACTCTTCTTTGCTATCTACCTGATAAATTGTGGATAAATTACATGCTCCTGTTGAAGAACTTGTTATGTCGAGATTGATTCTTATAGAGGCGGTTTTTAGCGGGGATTTTTGTCTAGGGCCTGAAAGAGCATCTATTAATTCTTGCATGTATTCTTCTCGCCAAGATTTAAGTTCCTGTTTGGTGATTTCTGTATTTTTGTAAGAGGCTGGTAATGATTGAGATGTTGTTTCTTCTAAGAAAAGTTTAGTTTTTTGCCTTCCTTCCCAGTCAAACTCAACTTCTTGCGACGGCTCCTTGACAGTGCATTCGTGACACCAACTTAGAGACGGGTTTACACTTGTAATATCCGGGTTTAGCTTAATTTGAGCCTGGATCATAGATTCGTTACGCGAAAAAGTTTCTGGTACTAAAGACCTTCGTAGAGTAGAATAAAATTTTTGCGGAGCAACTTATTCTTCGGATGAAGAGGATGTATCTTTAGTTTCTTCGTTAATTGTAGTTTTATTGAGGTTTATGCGCGACGGCCCTGGGAGATCTATTCCCTGGAGCACCTTTCTTAACTCTTTCTCTTCTTCAAACAGACTTTCTTCGCTTTCAGTCTGAGATTTTTCAAACCCTGACCCTGTATTTTCGTTATCTTCAGCTGTTATGAGGTTTGGGAAAATGGATTTGTCTTTAAGAGGTATTGGAACCTCATTTTCACTCTCTGCTTCCGTGTTTTTTGTTTCTGTTACTTGGGTTTCGCTGTCCTGGGTAGTGGTAGGGTCCGGCTCAACAAAAGTTACTCTTTTGTGTGCCGGTTGCACTTGCCTTCTTAGTTCTAATCTTTGTGCGATAGTGCTGGTATTTAAATCGCCTTGCGTACCTTTTTGCACGGGCGGCAGAGGCTTATTCTTGGCTCCTTTTGGACGTCCTCTTGAGGATTTAGCTTTTACAGTTGGTTTTGCGTCTGCTTCGCTATGAATTCTTCTTCTGTTTAACCTAGCTAGCGATGTTTTTGTCGGACGAGGAGAGAATAGAGGCAAAGTTAATGCTGTTTTGAGTGTTCTAATCTCAGTTTGCTTTCCTATATCACATTTTTCCGTATTTTTATAATTGAACTTGTATCTATCCACGGGGTTTCTAGATAGCGCATCCACGTTTGTATTTAATCGACCTGGCTTATACTTGAAAGTATAACGATATCCTCTTAATGTTGTTCTCCATCGATTTAATCTGCTTAGTAGATCTTTGATGGATTCGATCCAAGTTAAAGGTTCATGATCTCCATAAACGGTGAATTCCCTGCCATAAAGATAATGTCTAAAATGTTGCACGCCTTCAAGTATGGCTAGACATTCTTTTTCAGTAGTTGTATAATTTCTTTCGTTTGATTTTAACGACCTTGACATATAAGTGATCGGCAAGTCGCTTCCCGGTTCGCCCTGACTCAGCACGGCGCCGATGACAATGTCCGATGCGTCGGTAGTGAGTATGTTGTTCTTCGGTCCATTCAAACTTCCTTCCTTGTTTCAATAGATCGTGTAAAGCTTTTGCCGTAAACGAGAAATTTTTAATAAACCTATGAAAATAACCGGCAATCCTAAAAATTGCTAAACACGAGTTTGTTTTTCCGGCACGGGAAATTCTCGTACTGTCCAAGTTTTAGCAGGATCGGGGTTTACTCCGAATTTATCAATACGGTGTCCTAAGTACGCGACTTCGGGTGTTAAAATTTCGCATTTATCTATTTGTAATTTCATTCCTGTTTCCTCAAGTCTAGAGAGTAAAGTAAAAGTTTTCCTTTGATGTTCTTCTAGAGTTTTTGCGTAAATAATGATGTCATCTAAGTAAACGAACAGTTCAGTGCCTTATAATCCGACGGTAACTCTATCCATGGATCCATCAATATTTGATAAAAACCGCTTACTAAATCAAAAATGGAAAAATATTGTGCACCTCCTACTTGCTCTAAGATTTCTTGAATATTGGGAAGTGGGTAGGCGTCCGGTACAGTTTTTGCGTTTAACTTTCGATAGTCGATAACTAAACGAAAGCGCTTCTTTCCGTCGGCAAGCGTCTTCTTGGGTACTATTCATAAAGGACTCTTCTCGAGCGATGCACTTGTTTTGCTGGCAATTTTATAGTTAATGGTAGCCTCCATTTCCGGGTGTAGTATAAACTACCACCTCTTGAAATCTTGACGGGAGCATTGGCTACGCCGACATTTGCTGAACGGGCATTTGCTGCACCTGCGGGTGTTGACTTTGTGAGTGTGGGTGTTGCTGCGAAGTTGTATCCGGTCCCAGAACTTGAGAGCGGATCACATTGGAGTTTAAAGACTCTTGAGGAGGTTACATAGGCGTCGACTGCATCTGCGGCATCTGCGGCATTTGTTGCATTGGCTGCATTTGTGGCATTGGAGCGGGCCCGGATTGTGATTCGGCATTAGGGGACCGATTCTCACGCCAGTTTGCATTACCCTGCCCTTGGCGTTTATTAAAGTTTTTCCCGCTTTCTCTATTCGGATTTTAAAACTGCGACTGATTTCTTGAGTAGGAATGTTGCTGTCTTGATGCCGGCATTTCTTGATACTGGGCCTGTGGATATTGATTTCCGCAATTTCAAGTGTTATTGTGATTTCCACCTTCTGAACGTCTCATTATTTGGTAATCTGGTTGTGGTCGCGGTTGATCATATGATGAATTCTGCCTACATTTAAATACGTTCCTAGCTATAGGGCTTATAGTCACTTTTCTATGAATTTCTTCTAAATTAACTGCTTCTCGCAGTGCTTCTTCTAAATTGTTTGGCTGAATTCTGCCTAATTCTAGACGCCAGGCGTCAGGTACTGTTTGCACAAACCACTGAAAGAAAAGCATTTCCAATACTTTCCTAAGAAAATCATTTTCTCCGGGCGTAAGAATCTTCGGAGTTCCCGATCTTCTATTTTCCTTTTTGTAGTCTTCAACAAATGTGGCTTAGCATTGCGTACGAGGTGCATTATTTTTGAATGATAAGCATTCACATTTTCCCTATTTGTCATTGATGAATTCATTAATCCCCAAATGTATTGCATAAAACTTTTAGACGGTGTAAATTTCTCTTTTAATATGCTTACTAGAGAGTCCACGGTAGGCACATCCTTATTATCTAATGCATCTCTAGCTTTTCCCGATAGCTTGGATACTAATCCGGCTAAAAACATATCATTGTATGTACGCGGAACTCGATGCTTGCCATTTTCTATTTCTTGTACGAATAATTTTAATGGCTTAGTTTCATCGTATGGATTTATACAGCTTAAAAAATTAGTAACGGTGCATTGATTTCGAGCATCTGTATCGGCCTCACTCTGACTCAGCACTTTTTCCGCTAAAGTCGAGTCAAGATCCCTGGGCTGTTGTTGCTGCGCAATCAAATTCCTTTACTGTTCCAATTCGCGCATCCGAGTATCGTATTGTGCGAGAGCAGTTTCTCTGTCTTGGCCAGTCAAATATTGTTCTAAGAGATCTCTTACTAGATCCATTTTGTATAAGTAATTAATCTAATTATTTTATTCCCTATAATTTTAATTTTTGGCTACCCTTAATTTTATAAAATCAACAATTAACGAATACTCCACGTTGGGCGCCAATTGGTTGCGAGCCACTTTTTAGTTAAGTAGGCAACTAAGTTTTGGTGTTTGCGAGCAACAAATAAATTTATTATGCAGCGCATCCGTCTCGGCACAAGTGCCTGAGTGTCGATAAATTAGATCAAGATATTATTACAAGAGTTAAACTATTCTAAATAGACTGCGAATTGAATTTTTATTTATTTATTGAACTCCTTACTTTTTATCTTCAATATTAAATGAATATATAGATCAACATAAAGTCATTCCAATTAACAACTCAAATTCCATTAACCCATTAACTTCACAAGGATACTTTTTTCAAGTACCCCTTTCGCTAAGATATTTCACTATGAAAAGGTCCCGCAAAAAATTCGAGAAGTAGCTGTCCTGCTATTTTCAAGGTCCCTTTTTCCAATGATGCAATCAGAATTACATAGAAACATGTTTTTTTACAATTTTTTTGCAAAATAATGTAAAAAACACGAATTTTTCAGACCTGTTTTTTTTCTTTTTACATTTTCGATGTCTTATCGTAAAATTATTCAACTATGGAATAATGTAATCGTGTCCTCGATTATTGTACTTTCGAATGGTATCATTAGTTTTATTTTTATCATAGTCTGAACTTGCAAAATAATGGCCAAAACAATTGAAATGTTTAGCAATTTTCCGACTAATCAGTTCTTGTGAATAAAATACGCTTTTTATATCGAACCTGCAAGGTCTACATAGCTACAATGGTTTTTTTGGGTCACTGATTACGAAACTGCTATTATTTTTGCAAAATTAATTTGTTTAAACATTTTATTTAAACAAATTATTGCAAAAAATGAAAATTTTCAAAAAATGTTTGCAGAATCGTAATTTACGGGAAAAAATACGTTAAAAACATGCATAATCAATTTTAATTATTTAAATAATTAAGTTAATTATTAGAAAATATCCTCCTTCTATACCCAAATACATTGTAACATATCGTTTTCTGTGTTGTCGGGGTCGCTGATGATGAATTTGATATTAATTTTTTAGAATTATATTGTTTAAGGGGGTTCTATACCGAAAAAATTACAAAAAATCAATTTTTATTTTTATTTAAGTTTTTGATTCTATACTTTCTCCAAAACTTAGAAAAAAATTTTCATGCACAAATTTAAAAAATTTTAAAAGTTACTGCTTAAAATGTGATTTTCTAAAAGTAATAAAATTTAGGTTTACTAAAAAAATCACTGTAAAAATAGTTTAATTATTATTTTAACATTAAGAAACATTTTTCTATTATTCTTTATTGATTTTCGATACTTTAATAAAAGAATTTCAATTTTGAATCTTTGAATATAGTGCGCTCATAGCGCTTCAGTCGTGTCGCCGCAGACTGTGCGATTTGTCAGCTGATCGCTTTTTAGTTCTAATGTTTGGCCTCAAGCG
>JAWWEO010019618.1:0-13315 GCA_035582975.1 Ormyrus labotus | reverse complement strand
AAATTTTTTTTTCGTAAAACTAACGTTTTGTTTAAATATTTTATAAACTATAAAAATTATGAATATAGTTTATATGGAAAAAAGATGCGCAGTGGAATGCTCTACAGAAGCTAAATTTTAAATTTCATTATAAGCAATTTGATAAAATATTGTAGTTGGACAATTCTTATTTGGCGAAATTTCGTTTCGTCCCCTTACTGTTTCGGGACCCTCAATTTTCACCCAACAGGGCTTAAAATCTTTGTTTTTATTTCTTTCTGCCTTGATACTAATTTCGTACTCAATTTTTTTGGTTTAGTAGTTTTAAATTAAGAAAAACTGTAAAATATTGGTAGATTTTTAACAAATTTTCTGAATTTTTCCTAATTTAAAAATACTGAGCCAAAAAATTTGAATATTAAATTAGCATCAAGGCAGAAAAAGATAAAAAACATATATTTTGAGACCTGTTAGATGACAATTCATCTATCGGTTCATTCTGGAGTTTACGCCAAACTCTTAAACACAAAAGTTTTCAGAAAACACTAATAAAAGAATTGGTCATGTTATTCTGGAAACATCACACTCACCATTGCACTAATTTTTTAAACTATCATTACCATTTGTTTTGAAAAGTTGAAGATGACTAAAGATGTTCGCACTTCATTGTCGGAAAGAAAAGGACTCCTCTAGGCAATTAATGCACTTCTTTGTCTAATACTGCCATTAAAAGCTTGTATCAGCATTACTCGAGTAGTATCAGCATCATTACTAAATCTAAAACTTCATAATGCTTTCCTCTACAATAAGAGCAAGCCTGTGTAGTCCAGGTGTATGATGTGTAAGCCAGCATAATCTCTGTAAATGAAGTAACCCTGCCACACTGCTGAAAAGTGCACATCTATAACAGCACTTACAAATTATACACTTTCATAATAATATTTAAAACATACTACATTAAAAACACAAAAAAGTAAAGCCTGATGATGGCTAAAGATGACCTGAAACAGAAAAATGAAAGTTTTGTTTAGCTTGACAGCTGGAAATAATAATGGAACTTTAAAATTTACCTGCTTCGAAATAGTAGTACTGTGTCCAGGAGTATTTTCTTTGAAGACATTGAATGATTGTAAACTTTACTACAAAAAATAAACACACATGTTTAACCTCAACATATGCTTCAGGCAAAACATTAAGACTAAAAAACGATAGCTGTCAAAATGCACAGTCTACGGCGACTGTGGCGACACGACTGAAATGCGACGAGCGCGCTTATTCAAAATTTCAAAATTGTTATCTTTTATCAAATTATCAAAAATCAATAAAGCATAATATATAAGGTATAAAAAAATGTTTAATAATGTTATAATAATAATTAAAATATTTTCAAAGTGATTTCTTTAGCAAACGTAAATTTTAGTATTTTTAGGAAATTACATTTTAAGCCGTAACTTTTAACATTTTTTAAATTGGTACCTGAAAATTTTTCTTGGTTTTAGATAAAGTGTAGAATCAAATAATCAAATAAAACAATGGAGTTTTGGAATTTTTTTCAGTATACAGAGTGATTAATTTTAATCACCCCAGGCAAATATCTCGAAAACTAAGGGAGGTAGAAAAAAGTTTAAACACAAGTTTCACTTGACGTAAAACGGTAGGGTCAATGTGACGCCGTGTTATAACATCGTATCTGAATGTAAAATTTTTCACATCTTCATTTCCGAGTTTATAAATAAATGTTCTGAGGTACTTATAACAATCAGTTCGGTCTTGGAATGACTATGAAATTTGATCCCGAGGTCATGGTCAAGGTCACCATACTTTTGCATTTGCGAGATATGTGTAGCTAGGCTATAACAATGAAGATAATGACAAATGACGGTACGTGACCTCAAAAATTTCCAGTATTAAACGAATGACCTGATATTGGGGTAAAATATTCCGCTTTCCATTAGTAAAGGTCAAGATTAAGGTCAAGCTCAAGGTCACCTAAGATTTTAATAGCAGGCGGTAATAAACTGTAAATTAATTGAACAGCTATCCCCAAAAGCTATCAGACTTGTACGTATACTAATAAATGCAATATTTCGCCTTCATCACTTTCTTGATAAATTAACACTATATCAACAAATATTATATCTTATCTACACTGCAGATATTCCAACAATTCAAGATGTCACATTATCCACGTATGCAGATGACACCGCTATTCTATCTTCTTACCTCCTGCCCAAATGCGCTTCACAGCGATTTCAAAAGTATCTAATATTATCTCAAAAGTGGTTTAAACATTAAAGAATTAAGATAAATGAGGAAAAGTCATCTCATATTACGTTCACGCTCAAAAAAGATACTTGCCCTCCCATTTTCTTAAATAGAAAAGAAAATTCCACAACAAAACCAAATCACATACCTTAACCTGGAGAACTCACATTTGGACAAAATGGGAACAACTCGAACTTAAAATAAGGAAAAAGTATTGGCTTTTGTGTAAAAAATATGAAATTATCAATCGAACATAAAGTAATTCTATATAAAAGTATTATCAAACCAGTATAGACTTATGAAATTCAATTGTGGGTCTCGACATTGATATAGTTGAAATTACAGGATTAAAGTTACAAGAAATTATTACAGTTAAAGAAAATTAACCTTTAGAGAACGAGGAAATTTTGGTTCAAAACAACTTTGTTTTAGACCCAAAATTTATCCATATTATCAACAAATAACTCATTATGTGTCTCCAACCTGAGAGGTGGTCGAAATATCGACCGTCCTCTAAAGGTTAAAAACTGGTACTCAAGATACAAAGATAGACTTGCAGATCATCCAAATCAAGTAGCAACGCAACTATTACAAAATACCATCACAAACACAAGACTAAAGAAATATTCTATTTAACTTAAGGGGGTTTCAAAAAAAATGTTGAGGAAAATCATCTGTAACCAACTAAATAAATTATATACATAAAAATAAATATTATACACTTAATATATATAATTTATGATGAAATGAGCCATGGTAGAAGGTCCTAGGCTTATTTTATATAGAGATATGCACTGTTCTAAATTTTGGCTTTGGCGTAAGCCAGAGATTGAAACGATGAATAGCTTTAGACCTAATTAGGCCTAAATTGTTGTAAATTTATGCCATTATGGTGTGAAGAGTTATACGTTTGACTAACTAATTTTGAACATCTAAAAACTGTCTAAATAATGTCAATTTTATAAATTTACACAAATTTTTAATCTTAAAAATTAATTAGCTAAATAATTTTAAAACATACAACTCTTCACGCCATAATGGCATAAATTTCCAACAATTTAAGCCAAACCAAATCCAAATATGTTGAACGGTTCAATCTCTGGCTTACGCCAAACTTCACATTTTACGAGAAACCATAATAAAAGATTTTATTTAAAAACATAACACTTGGCTCAGCACTAAATTTTAAACTTAGAATTACTTCTTCGCATAAACAGTTAAAGATGATTAAAGATGTTCGCACTCCATTGCCCTCAAGAAAAGCTTAAACTTTTAAGTTATATATTCTGTTTTTATATTATTAATTAGTATTATCACATCAGCTACAATTTCTCTTCAACAAATATAACTTTAAAGTGGTCTATGCACGTGATGTTCAAAACATTATAATGTTTACAATATCAAGCAGTGCAGACACGCTGATGGAGAAGTGCACATTTGTAATAACACTTATAAATTGCACTTTCAAAATAATATTTTAAATACATTACTGCATTAAAAAAGTAAAGCCTACATATAATAAGAGCTAATCTCAAAATAATAATTAAAATATTTTTATAGTAATTTTTTTTGCAACACAAAATTTTAGTAATTTTAAAAATCCTTCTGGAATATAACGTAAATTTTTCATGAAATACTGCACTAGAATACTTCATGAATATTTCATAACATATTTCATGATATTTTACATGAAGCGTCCGTAAATAATTCAGTGGAATATTACGTCGTATGACCTTTGGGAAAATTATAAAATATTTCATGAATATTCCAAGTGTCATATTTCTGCGGAATCTTCCGAAATATTCCACTGATTTTTTTCGTGCTGTATGGGATAATGATTCAAAAATAATCATATCGTTTTTTATTTTTGAATCATTACTCACACAGCACGAAATATTCCTGGAATATTCCTGGAATATGTGAAAGACAACATTGAAACCTTCCAGTAATCTTAAAAACAACATGATCCCTCAGATCTAAATGTATTTAATATTATTTAACATTAAATTTAATATTAAATAAATCATTACTACAAAAATATTAGTATTATTATTTTGTTATGTAATATCCCACTTAGAAAAATATAAACACACATATAGATACTTATACTAACACTAAGTGTATTCTCAATTTTCAAATTCTTTAAAAAAATTACCAAACTTACCCAAACCAGATTTTTAACAATGGTAGGTACAGATGATAGATATTATTGAATTTAAATTTAAATTTTGATTTTTTGACTGCCCTGATTTTAATTTACTTCCGGTTCACTTTCTATTCAATTTCGGTTCACTTTCTATTCACTTCCGGTCCACTTTCTATTCACTTCCGGTTCACTTTCTTTCCACTTCCGATTCACTTTCTATTCACTTCCGGTTTAGTTCCTATTCACTTCCGGTTCACTTTCTATTCACTTCTGGGTAACTTTCTATTCACTTTCTATTCACTATCGTGTCACTTCCGGGTAACTTTCTATTCACTTCGGGGTCACTTCCCGGTCACTTTCTATTCACTTCCTTGTGTTTCGCGCATCTTGGGCTTACAGGGTGCAAAGTGTTTACTTTGGGCTCGGTGCTGCAAGTATTAAGTCAGTGCTCCCAACCTAAATTAAAACAAAAAAATTTGCCTGCCCGAGGTATTACCTTTTCTAACCGGCAGCCGAGATACCGTCTTTTCGAATCGGCTACTCAGATACCGCTTTTTTATACGCGAGGGACGATATAATCAAAGTAAAAATAATTATCTACCGACTTTAACATTTAGATTGCCAGCCTGACTCATATATGAGCTACTCGTGACCTTGAAAACTCTTTTCAGCATATTAGATATTTATATAAATAAATTTTCCCTTAAAAAATATTCATTTTCAAGGTAAACATGCCGTCAATCTAAAGTTTACAAGGTTACAAAAAATATATTTCGATACTATGCCCCAGTGTAAATCTCGCACAGTGTTTCAAAATAGTACATTTCAATATTAGTGAGAAAGATTTGATTCTCAACAGAGTGTTAGTTTATCACTCGAGCGAAGCGCTCATACGTGTATCGAACACTATTTTTCAATACGAATGAAAAAGCTAATATTGGGCGTGCACGCCCAAAAATAGAATTTTCCGCACCGAATGTTGAAAAAATTTTTCAATGTCCAAAAGGGATCTTGTATATTTTTTTAGGATTTGAACGCTACTTTAAATTTTTAAAAGCGTTTTTTGAAATTCAATCATCCACGAATGGGTAACACTAAGAATAGCTACAAAACCCGTTTCTAGATAAAAAGAAGTGTAAAACGAAATTTGACGATTTTTTTGGATTTCCAGAAATTTTAAATGACATATTAAGTCATCTAATAGACCAAATGAAAGAAATAGTAGTTTATATAAGCGTTACGTATATGTTTTTAAAATATATGTGAGAATAACATTTTCTCGTGCCTATTTAGTTTAGTAATTCAAATAATCAAAAATATTTCGTAGTTCTTTGATAAACTATATCTAAAATTAAATAAACTTACTTGTAAAATTGTTTCAAAATTAAATGTAAGTCCATTCCACAAAGTAAACTCTCCACTAGAGGCTCCGGTAACAAGTCGTCTACCTTCAGGTGTCCATGCCATACAAAAAATAGGACAACGCATTTTATTCGTAGCCGTTTTCACAAATCTAGTTGTAACTGCATTTATCGGATTGTCGATATAACTTGGAGGTGGTAGAAGATCTGGGTAATACATAACATCTGGTTGTAAAGCTCTTCTATCCCGAAAATCACGCTGCCATATTCGATTCTAAAATTAAATAATTACTTTTGTTTTAAACTATGAAACATTTGATAAGGGGGGAACCTCCTTAAGACCACAGATTCATTTATTGCAATGAATAAAATTACTAAAAATAATAATATTGATATTTAAATGTATACACAAATTTTTTTATGAGTGAAAAAAAAATGGTGGCGCTACAGATGATCAAAGTTGATTCCTTGAATAAATGCTGTCAGTTATTTGTAAAAAATTATTGAAGAACCTGTACTCTGGAGGAGGTTCCCCCCTTAAGAACAGTTATCATTTCAAAGAAATAACCTCTAAAGTTTTTATAATCGCTGAATTGTAATCAACTGTTTTACGCATAACTGACTTGCGAAGTCTTTTACCATCAAATTCATCTTGCAAAACTTCCTGGCCTCCAGATATAAGTTTTGGTGCATGATACGGCCTAAATGGCTTAAAAAATCCTCGATTTATTTCTCTATGATTAGGATAACGTGATTGGTAACTTGAAGATGTATTTATCATCGTTAAGGATGGAGGTGGAGCAGATAAATTAGGAGCTGTTGGCGGAGGTACCGACATATTAGGAAGACTAATTGTCGGTGGCGGATTTACAAATTGTGTATTCGATGCCATTTTTATAAATTATTTTATTTTCATAACATAATGAACTTAAAATCAAATTTAGCTGTTGCGTAATTCCTGAAACACAAAATATTTTATTCATACTTAGTAAAAAATTCGCAATATTATAAAATAAAAAATAAAAATGTGTGTGATTATGTGATCAAATTATAATATAAATCAAATTATACACGTTATTTAGGCTAATTTTGGAACAAATGCAGTACTGCACAGCTTTTCTACGCGTCTTATAGAGGGAAATACAAATTTCGATAAATCAATCGTCTTTTAACCTTTTCTATTTCAATAGTAATATTCTATCATGAATTTCTGTGAAATTCGAATCAAGGGCTTTTTTCAGTCACTGATTATGAATTCACTATCTGATTTTTTAAGTTCAACATGGTAATGGCGGATAATATGGCAGATCTAAATTTCAAAAACTTCATGAAGGAGGATAATCATGGATGAATTGCAAGCAACCCTCAGACTTTTGAAAGCCGTTATTTGTTACATTTAATTGAACGATTTAAATATTTTGTTCTGTTTTGGACCAGTTTTTAAACGAACACATTTCCACTAGTCTCTTTTAATAAATACTGCTAAATATTATTTTATTTTACTATTATTTATATTTTGAAAGCCTATTTTAACCGAATACGGCTTACAGTAGCGGTGGTCAACTTTATCTTATTTTGAAAAAGCAACAGTATTAACCCTTTGCGGCATACATTTTTTATATGGATGGATTTTTATGAAAATTGGTTTATAGAGGTTTCTGACGGTAACTTGAAGCATAACAAAAACAAAAACAAAAACAACTACAACATTTCATCGACTTAATTTTCACTTGTATCTTTGTTTAAAAAATCGAGCGTTATTTCTTCTTTCATTTCTTCTTTCATATGTGATAAAGCTTCTTTCATATTTTTATATGAGAAAACTTATCCCAAAGTTAAAATAAAATTCGTGATCCAGAGTTCTGATAAACCTCTAGTAAGTACAGGATGATCGAAGCACTTATCTGACCCAGTTTGACAGCATTTATCTTGTCTACCCGTAAAGTTTCTTAAATGAAATTATGTACTCTTAGCTTTTTTTGGTTGAGCCTAATAAAATTTAACCTCTCAGTTTCAATTTTGGAGTATGAATTGCGACGGGCTGCTTGCAGCTCAGAGAGAGAGGATCATCGGATCCAGCGCCCTCGTCGTCAAAGAGCGTCGGTCTACCATTTGCCCGGAACTCCGGCGACCAGCCCGGACCGCCGCCACGCACACAGGAAGTGAGCTAAGGCTCAGAGGCCTAGTGCTCCCCGCAGATACCGTCATCGACGTGGAAGTTGTTTCTCCCAGGTTGAGCGCTGCTCCCGGGGGACTCCGCAAGGCAGTGTTGTGTGTGCGTGTGTGTGTGTGCGCGCGTGTCGGAGCGTTTTGTGAGTTACTGCGATTCCCAGAATCGGGGTAAGTCTTATTGTAAAATATTGTATTGCACGTAAGCGATTGTCGAGTGCGAGAGCGTGTGTGATTATTGCGGTGCACGGGAACTGGGCCTGCGGGCGATCGCCCCGGGTGAGCGAGTTTCATACCACGGGTGCTGGGCCTTTTTGGCAACCACCCGTGTAGCTCTTTTATATAAAGATTATATTTTTTTATAATTAAAAGGGTTTTTTTAGTGTGTTTTTCCCTCAAGCTTCCGCCAATCCCATCGAGAGAGAGAGACGCCCGACCTCTCTCTCTTACAGCCGTGCGCCCGCATGATCGTCGTTACGATCGGTGCGGCGCCTTACCTATTCTGCGAATTAATAAATTAGTTGTCGGGTTAAATTACCACGTCAGAGAATAACTCATAATTATCTGAATAGAGAGCGAAAATGTGGCTATTATCCTCTTGCCGAATCATGATCGGATGCGCACAAAAACTCGCTGCGGAAATTGTTTTATAAGGCAACTTATTCTTCGGATAACGCTGAGAGATCAATGGAAGTATTCATCTTCACTACGGTAAAATATGAGCTGTTACCGTAAGGCATCGTAAGATCGGTGGATCTTGCTGATGCGTTGTAGTTTATTATCGTAACTCTTCTGATTCTCTTTTAAAACTTATACCTCTGTTCTTTAACAAATTTACATCTAATCGTCAATTTTTTTTTACTTGAAAACTTATCCATATAACGTTGAATATTGAAGCAATATTTCTCCAATGTTGCTTTGCCGTATTAGCCATATTGAGAAATATTCCTTTAAACCATCATTTCTGTTTTTCTATTGCATTTGTAAAATGCGAGATGTAACATTACAGCAATATTTCTGCAACGATCATCAACGTATCAGCAGTATTTCATCTATAGGCAGCTTAACCAATTAAAAAGCAATTTTAATGCATAATTATAGCGATAAAAATTAAAAAAAATTTCTCGAACCCGCATTCGAATCCAGAGCCTTTGGTTCTTTAGGCAACCCGATCAGAAAAATCTTGGGGCTGCCCTAAATATACGTAAGGGCCTTTTAAGAATTCTCACAAGGACCCTAATAAGGCGGGTGCGGTGTATTACACGAGGCCCTCATTTGCCAAGCTAGATACAGAATTTACCTGAATTGTAACCCGATCGGAAAATACCCTACGATGGCCTGAGATTCATATGGAGGACTTAAGAGACAAGGACCCAAGTAAGGCGCGTAACGGTATTTACGTCTGGCCCCCAAATGGCAAGCCAGACTTAGGGTTAACCACTATGTTGCCTTTGCAGTACTTTACGAATTGAAAAGTAAAAATATAATCCTGATCTGGCTCGCAAGTTATACTTTTACAATGTTATAAGGAGTTATAGATTTATATCAATAAATACTTAAATCTAATAACATACGCCTCAGTATTTCGTTCAATTACACAGGCCAACAAAATTTGACGAAAGTCCAGAACCAGCCCTAACATACCCGAAGGATTTTGATGCGCTGAATGCGACTCCGAACTCAGAATTGCTCCTATACGTCTGCTTTTCAAGATATCCTAACCTATCCCCTAAGGGATCCCAAAAAAATAAGATGATCATGGTCTAGTCCCCGGCAAGATTTTTTCGATTTTTTTGTGGATGGGTTAATACCCTAAATTGTAAAATTTCAGATTGCGATATTTTGGTGAAAAAAATGGGTATTTGAAAAAATTCAAATACGTTTGAAAGGAGAAGGGTAGTACTTTCAATTGCAATACTACGTTTTTTAATAAACTTTTTTCTCGCTCCGTTATATAACCTCAAAAGCAGCAAAAAAACCGTTTCTCGCAGTTCTGAGATCGGATTCGGATTCAGCGCATCAAAATCCTTCGGGTATGTTAGGTCTGGTCTCTGGTTTAAAAATCTGTAGGCCTGCTTTATCCAAGTTTATCAAACTAAAAAAATTTATCAACTTCTCAACTCAAAATTTATCAACACAAAATGATCAGAAAATTAAATAAATTAAAGTTTAATTCGAAATTAAGAAGTACGAATTTCAGAACTATTAAAATAAAATAAAATATTTTGTAATAATAATCGTTTAATAATATAATTATAAACTAGTTTTGAAACCTCGCTCGCTGCCGCTCGCTCGGTACAATGACTCTTCTATATTCATAATGAGATCGTTTGTAGTCGTAACAAAGTAATTGTCGAACATTAAGGGTACGCTACAGTCAAAAGTCACCAAAAAAACCATTCTTTTTAATTCAGAAACGTATTCTAGAAGTATCAAAGAATGAGTCAAAACATTCATTAGAGTCAAAATAAAAAATTTCAATGCTAATTTTTTAAATAATACAACAAAAAAATTCGAATTTTTAATGAAATTTCGTAAAAATGAATAAAGCTTTATTTTTTTTATTTTTTTTATTCATAATACGAAATTTGCTACGAAATACATATTAGTATGTGACGTCTATGTCGCGTAAGAATATTCAGGATTCGACAGCGAGAATGCACCCTAATGTTATGGCACCTGTACTGTAATGTAACACTGTACGCGCGTCGGCTGCTACTGTTTACTTCATTCGCTGGCTGACACATCTATTTATTTGTTCAAAACGAAATCAATAAATAGAAACCATCATTCAACAAAATAGCTCAATCTACGGAAGCTTGCAACTAAAAAGTTATGCTCTAAAGAAGATAACCTGTTGATTCAACTGAGAATAGGCATTAAATTTTGTTAGTTAATTATTCAGGAAGGAAGAACCTGCTTAAAAATATTGAATACAGTAAATGAGTGAGTGAGTCACTTGTACATTTATCAAGTGACATAATTAATGAAATTTTGTATATCAGTATATCTTTTAATAATAGTACATGGCATCAATGAGCACACAAGTTTTACTCATTATATTGCACTCAACGAGAGAAAAAAAATCAAGAAGAATTTGAAGAATGAGATACATTTTTTAAATCTTCAAGTGCCATAAGAATAGTCGAAGCAGAAATTAGCTAGAAACGAATCTCTTAGTCTTGATAAGTTATAAGTGCACCAAATTAAAAAAAAATATCAGCAGTCATCAAAAGGAGTGTTGTACGGTGCTGTAAAATTTTGAACTGCCCAACTAATAAAGCCATGAAATGATTTTTGTGAGAAACTTGAAAGTTGTTTTTCTCAAAAATCAACTTTTTCAATCTTCCAAATGTTCCTTAAGGGTCAATTTTCATCGGACCCAGCTGAAACTGTACACGAAGGTTAGCTATTATGTTTATGAAAAAGGTACTCGTACTTTTGTCTTTCAAATAATTTTTCAATTTTTTATTGATAACTATATTGTTAAAAACAGTATTCTTTTCACTTTGTTGATGTTTCGTAGACATAAAATGGTCTTAAAATTTTTTGTAAAAAATTTCAGTTTTATGGTGATATCTCAAATTTCGTCCTGGAAGAGACGTTTTGAATAAACACCTTTTTTTATTACTTTTTAAAGTAAAACCCAAATTTGATTTAAATAGACTGAAAATGTTTTTCTTTCTCTATTTTTATGTAACTAAAACATAGTTAAATTTCTGTAAATGTATATTATTAAATACAGAATTTTTTTTTACTGTAACATAACCTTAAGAGGTGTGACGTCTTTAAAGGAAGCATTTAAATTTAATAGAGGATTATAAATTTAAAGTTTGTTAAAAGAATTAATTTAACAATTAATTTCATTATTAACATTGACCGTATCTCCAAAATGAAAATTTGTGACTTACCCTAGGATATCCTTATAAATACCTAATGTTTCAGTAAAAGTGCGGTTAGAAATTAAGAGCCTCGACAAAACACCGTTACGCGCCTCTCTTCAGGCCTCGCGAGGAGTCATTACAGGGCCACATAAAGATTCAAGGCTCCCGAAAAGGCCCTCGTCAAGGAGCTAAGTGTATTTTCGATCGGGACCCTTGAATACCCTTAAATAGCTAAAATCAATAAAAAATCAAGTGCTTACAAGACCCGCGAAAGGCCATTTTTCCTATTCCCATGTATAAGGGATGAGAAAAGTAATAAATGTTTATTTATATTATTGTACTTTATTGTATTGAAGCGTAATTGTTATGCCCTCTTAATTTAATTTTAATTTTTAGACCATATAACGTATGTGTGCAATATTATAAGCAAAAGAAGTAGTCTCTGCGTGATCTTGATTGAAAAAAACCATCATACAATAAAGAAAAGGATTCAACTTATTGTTTTTCATTGAAATAATTAAATACATACCGTTTAAGAATATTATACATGTTATCTTGTATTTGTATTCTTTATTAAAAAATTTAGAAATGAAAATAAAACATCTATTGTTTTATTAAAAGGATGTAAATAAAAATGAAATTAATTTCTTTTGTAATAATCATTAACAAATTTTATTAACTATAGCAAAATCCAATTACTCTTCGATAGTACTATTTCGTTTTTCAGGAATATAATTTCTCACTATAATTGAATTTTAATTCATTTAAATGATAATTATATCAATTTTTATAGCAAAAAGCGTGAATATATATTTTTTTTAATTTAATAATTTAATTCTAAAGACTGAAGTTTACATATTTAAATGCTGTTGTCCTAAGAATCAAGGCTCCAGAGCTTCGACAACGTTTCCGAATCTATCACCTCAGTATCGCCGCCACGAAACATACATTCTGCCGATTCAGCTACATTTCTCATCCCCACCATGTATGTACGCCTGACACGAATATTTTCGGTATGAATGACCACTGTGACGGTCAGAATTCGAGAAATTGAATTCGACAAATTTGAAAACTCGCAATACTCTCGAATTGTGACCGACACAGTGGTCATTCATATCGAGAATATATTCGTATCGGGTATGCATAACATTCATAATAAAAAAATTAAATAATTAAAAAGTTTAAAATAAAATAAGCAATAAAATTTATATTAATATAATAAAACATTTGTAATAGGTGATCAAAGAGACAACGCGAAGCCACAATGTTATGAACATAGTTGAGACTGTCAGTTTCTGCTTAGTTTCCTGCTTAGAAAATCAGGCTCATGCTTGGCGGGGCTTTAGTCAGACAAGTATAAACTCATTTTTAAATTACATTTTAGTTGATTTCACATAAGAAAAAAATACTTTGTGAAAAATAATCTATTTTTTGTGTTACAGGTCCAATAGAGAGGAAGAGGGTTCAACAAGAGAAGCAGAGAATTTAAATACAAGTAAGCAATAAAAAAG
>JAWWEO010019617.1:0-13324 GCA_035582975.1 Ormyrus labotus | reverse complement strand
GCATCGACTTTTCTTTAGGCAGCTCGCGACGCAAAATAATTTAAATAATTGTAAACGTGCTAAGTGCACGGTTACAAGCCTTATATCTGGAAAATACTTCCTCGTAGTCCCGCCTTTTGTCGAGCTACTCCACATCGTACGCCATTCCTCTAATGTCTTCTCCTCCAGTCTTCTCCTAATGTTTTCTTGATCGTCGTCTTCGGTGAATTCAATATCGCCGTATCTGAACAAGAGTCTTTTCTTCACTTTATACTTGTAGTACCACTCCTTGGTCAAAATTTGCAGTGGTCTTATCCCGCACATGACTTGTAGTGCCCTTGTCGACACCGTTCTGTATGGTCTGCTGATTCTAAGCATAGGAGCTCTCTGTGCTCTTTCCAGCGCATCTTGGTGAGCTGCTATCATGGCCAGATCGCTCCATGATCCAACTGCATAGAGCATGGTTGGTAAAAACACAACTCTATGCAGCTCACTCAGAGCATCCTGCCTCAAACCCCAGATCTTTCTTGCAACAGCTGCTAGTTTATTATAAAACTTGCAGATTTTAGCGGTTACTTCACTTATATGCGACGTTATTTTCAGCCTTTGCTCTATAACAATACCTAAATACTTTACTTTACCAGAGCATTTGATGCTCTTCCCTTCTATTTTGATCACGGGAGGTCTCTTCCCTCTTTTGCGGTATTTGACGAGAGACTCGGTTGCCGAGCCAATAAAGGTCTTCTTTGAGATTCCAAAACGACCTTCTGTCTTCTTGCCTCCATGCAGAACTTTATCTTTGAATAGCACCATCTCAGTATTGGTTTCTGAGAGTTTAAGGTGCTCATCTCTCCACCACCCGTGAATGGTATCAGTTACCTCTTGTCCTTTTTTCTCAAATTGCCTTCTACTGTTGCCACCTATAACTACTATGAGATCGTCTGCATAGGCGATGACGTCTACTCCGTTGTTTTGCAGCTCAACAAGGAGTTTATCTAAACATAGGTTCCAGAAATCCGATCGCTGTATCGAGCCTTGCGGGCAGCCTTTATTGATTGTTTTGTCCAATCTGAAAGTTGTCCACAAGTGAGACAGACCTCGCCATCAAGTAGCTGCTGACAATTGAGTGCAGATTTTTCGGGCACTTCCTCTTGTTGAGCTCCTCTAATATAGAGGACCAGCGCAGGTTGTCGAAAGCCCCCGTAATGTCAAATAGCAGAGCAAATACCATTTCTTCTTGCTTTTCTGCAACGAGATTTCTCAAGTCTAGAATAGCATCTTCTGCATTATTCTTTTCCTCAGGATTTTGTATACTATCCCGTAGGGATCCTCGTTCCCTTTGCCCGTAGCGAACTCCCTCCAGCTCTTCTTCGTAGCGCGGCTGACCTATCGTTCGTACTCAGTAGCTATCCTCAGATATCGTTGTCTGGCGTTACTGCCACCATTAGCGCTTCTTTCCCGCTGATAAGCGCGTCTAGTCCTATTTACTCTTCTTTTCAGATCAGTTAGTTGGGGGCTCCACCACAGCACTGACTTGCGGAAGATGTTTTTTGTCGGGATGACCCCGTTTTCGCAGGCGTGGTGGATAACCTCCGTCAACCTACTTACTGTTCTATTCAAGTTCTCTGGGGAGGTGGATCTCCATTCTTGTTAGCCCAAATTCGTTACTACCTTATTTGTGAACGCTCCCCATTTCGCCTTGCGGATGTTGTAGCGGGGGGTTTTGATACATTCGTTCGTTGCGGAGGGGCCTAAGCGAATGTCTATTACGCGATGGTCACTGCAGGTCCAATCCCCCCTGACTTCCCACTCCTTAACTAGCGTAATCATGTTTGGGCTAACCAGAGTGACGTCGATATCACTTCTCCCGTTGACCGAGGAGAAGGTTTACGGTTTACCAGGTTCATTTATGACACACCAGCCGGATGTTGCTACGAAATCCTCAAATAAGGATCCTCTGCTGTCTACTAAGTTCTTTCCCCACAGTGGGGAGTGTGCGTTTACGTCGAGGCCAATTACGACCCTTGACGTACCTATTGTTTCGCGCATTCGTTCCAGCTGTACTAAGTAGCCATGCATCGGTTGGGAGGGCGGTATGTATCCTGAGATCACATAAAAGTCTCCTTGGCGAGTTGTTACGTGTGCGCATACGAGATGGGGCGAGCTAATGTGCCCGAGGATTACGACATCGAGTTCTCTTTTCACTACCACGATGCATGTCCAAGGGATTTCTCCCGGCTTCGCACCGGTAAGAATCCTGTTTGACGTTGTTCCCAACATTTGTACGGCATCTTTTCAGATATAGGGCTCCTGGACTAAAAGAATGTCGGCACGTTATGCTGCAAGATTCGTATGTCGCTAGAAGCCATTTTGCTATTTATCTGTGAATGCGACGCTACGCTGATAGGCCTCCACCGCCGCCTTGTAAGATGGGCACTCCTTATCCCTGCCTTCACGGTCCGCTTGCCAGCCTCTGGATTTACATAGCGCACATGTTGGACGCTCAGCCATTTTTAGACATGCATCCTTCCTGCGTCCCGTTCCCGCACAGTGACTACAGGTGTCAAACGTCGCTTTGCGGTACTTAGCGATATGCCCCAACCCTTGACACTTGAAGCAGCACGTGATTCCGATAAAGTCGAGAACTCTGCATCTACTCCAGCCTAAGTAGACCCTACCCAGAGCTCTAAGAATATTCCTCAGCGCTGGGGTTACTTCTAGTACCCAGTTGGTGCTTTCTTCGTCTTTCCTGCCAGTTTTAAATTTACACTTGATTCCATTGAGAAAGTGCTCTTTGGGAACGTCTACTGAGTCTTTGTTAAGCTCGCACATTGCTGCCGGTGTATCATCCTGAGAGAGATCTCTGGGGACGTCGAAGACGACGATTCTAGGTGCTCGTTCCTGTGGTCGAGATGCCTTGAGACCTTTAGCCGAGGTTTCCGCTATCCGAGATATCTTATCGATGTCGCCTTGTCCATGGGTTTCAATCACCACCTTGCCCACTCTCGTGATCCTTATGCTCTTAATGTGTAGATTATCGATAACCGGATTAATTGTCTCTCTGATTACCTGGCGTATGCGCTCAACTGGGGCCTCCTTGTTGTCCTCCGTTAACGAAACCAGAACTGCGTGCGATTTCCTCGCCTTCCTTGGCCGTGCCTTCTTCACGCCCGGAATATGTATTGGGGGGACTTCGTTCACTGGTCTGTTGGTACTGGCCGTTGTGGCATAGGTTGCCTGGTTAGCAGCGACGAGAAATCTTTCCTCGATGCGAGCCTTGAGGACTGCGTTCTCCCTGACCACCTCTTCAACCACTTCCGATAAGTTCTCTATAATGGTGTAGAGACTCGCTTTATCCTCCGAATTCATCTTAAATTTTCTATTATTATCCTCTAATGTTGTTATAAGAGTATTTGTGAGCAATTCATATGTTGTGAGTCTGCGACCTTTAGAACGGAGCGAAACGAACCTCTGGCGTTTATGCGCCCTCTAAAGAGAGTCACTTCGCCTCGCGCTGTCGTGTAAGCAAGAGCTTAATGAACTAATGTACTGGATTACCGCGCAAAGTGTTTTCTATCGTCCAATTATCAATAAAGTATCTCAGCATTAATATACATCTGTGGTATTCAAATCATTTATTTCTCCCGCCTTTATTGCATAATCATTAAAATAACAACATCTAATATTACTCGCCTCCTTCAGATCTTTGAGTTTCTCCTTTACTTGCTCTTCCGTGGCGAGATCAGATACGTCCTCACTAATAGGAGGAGCCTAATATGAGAGCCCTAGCCTGCGTACTCGACGCATGCGAGAGCCAAGTGTCCGGTGGGGTGACATGGTTCGCGACACCGCGCCCCCTCTAGGACAAGCGCCCTCGACCGAGATGTACCGGTATGCCGACCCAACGAGCGCCAGAGCCCCGTGTCCCATGGAGTGACGAGGGTACACGTCGCCCCCCCCTCCCCCCCCCCCTACCGGGGAGATCGAAGCCTAGACTAGGTGCCTTGGACAAACGCTAACGACGCGCACGAGAGCCTTGTGTCCCGTGGATTGACAGGGTTCGATAACGCCGCGCTCCTCAAGAGATGCAATTCTCTACTACGTCTCTGACCTCGCAGTTCTTAATGTGGAGACATACCGACGGCAGGGGAAAGGCCCAGATGTTGTTCCCAATCGCGGCTCTCCTACTCGCAGACCAGGGGAGTGTATCCCTTTAAAGAACATGACAGAGGGGAGGACCCCGGGAAGACCGCGCCCCCCGCATTGTGCGCTTCCGACTTTCTCCCTGGCTCATACGCATCGCTTCATACGCATTGCTTTTGTGCCCCACCCAAAACTAAAAATCCCTTAAAGTGCAATAAAGCAACACGCACGAACTTTTTCTAAGTCCATACGCAATGCTTTCACAAAACCTCCAAGACTAAAATTCCCTTAAAGTGCAAAAAAGCAACACGCACGAACTTTCAAAGTCCATACGCATTGCTTCTGCGAGCCACCCTATAATCTAAGTCCCTAAACGCACGAAAGCAAGGAAAGGCAACGCGCATGGCCATTTTGTGCAAGTCCATGCGCATTGCTTATTTAAGTCCTAATCTGATTGACTCCACGCAAGGCAGGACGCAAGGGCCCCGAGACCCGTATGAAAGAACACCCCCTACTTTGGATATATACTGAAACGCCCGAGACTAGAAAAGGAAATGAAATTTCCATTTTCTGAGTCCATACGCATTGCTTTCTGTCGATCGATGAGACGTCAGCCGTAGGGACCCTCCCAGATTCCAAGCAGCTCTATGACGTATCATGTCAGCCAAACAAGTCAGGCTCGCGAATTCCTGCTAGTTGTCACAGAGGCCACCCGACCGTCTTACCTGGGAGGTAGTAAGACGGCCGGGAAGACCAATGCAAACAATCAGCAGATATCGCTTTGTCATCAGGCAGGAGCAACGTATCCCCACCTGACTGCTTCGACCCACAAAAGTCAGCCCCACAGAGAAGAAGGTGCACTCAATTGTACAAGCGCCTTGGTTGCCCAAGGGAGATGACGTCAATGCACCTGGCCTACCCGCACCCGAGGGCGCGGTTGGCGAGGTAGTGTTGGGGTCTAGCACCGAGAGACTGGAGTCGTGGGTCGGGGTCCTCACATTGGATGCAAGGGTGGTCTTCCGCTGATCACTGCTCTCCTGCGCTTAGACTCCAAAAATTAAATGAATATGGGTCGGCCCCCTCTGATCAGAGAGGAGCTGACCCATGGGGCCGAAGCCCCTAAGCGCTCACAATCTTTCGAAAAGATTAAATGGAAATGCGCCGGTCCCCTCTTAAAAACAGGAGCCGGCCCACGGAGCTGAAACCTCTATGTGTACACCATCTTTCGGTCGTTCAGCGAGATCCCTTCCCTTACTACCAGCACAGCGGTCAGTCGCGCCTATCACACTTGATGGTCTGACCTCTCAGCTGGGGAACCCGGTATCGCCACTTACCGCAGAGCTTCGCCATACAGGTAAACCAGATAACCGAGGCAGCAGCTCTGTCCCTGGGAGGGTAGATAGGGACAATGGGAATCTCGTTAATCCATTCATGCGCGTCACTAATTAGATGACGAGGCATTTGGCTACATATATCTTTACATATATTATTCCGACAATCTGTGAGCCTGTACGTAGGCTTTACGATGTGTTCCGCAGAAACTATCATTACGAGGCCCGACGGTTGAAGGTCCGGAAGACCATGGCTCCGCCTATCAGGACTCGGGTGCTGATGATGGATGCATCCCGGCGGTTGATGGTGCCCCTGCTTGTTAGGATTGCCGGGATGTGTATTATGTTGTTAGCCCCTGTTCGGCGTTCGATGTCCTCGTGGATGGACGGGTTGTCCCTGTATTTGATGACTTTTGCATTATATGCTCTTTCAGAGGACGCTTGTTCCCCGACTATCTGGGCGTCTATTATTACTCCCAAAGTTCCCATGGTAGCGACGAGGTCAGGTTTTCTAAGTCCTTCGGTGGTTAGGATGGCAGGTTCCTCGAGGACTTCGAATCCCTGGCGTCGGAGGTTGCGGGCGAGGAAGGTCACGATGGTATTGTGCCTCCTTACTCGGATGTCATGAGTGCGAGGACAGACCTGGAGGATATGATTTATAGTCTCCTGCGCATTGCATCCTGCCCGGCAAGCTCGTTCCCCTCGTCTCCCCCTGGTGGTCCTGGCTCTGGCGGGGAGTGCTCTGATCCGCACGTGGTGGCATTTAATGTAGTCTCCACTGGAGAGTAGAGCCGTGCCATCTGAGACCCATTGGTGTTGTGCCTGAGTCTGGTGCGACTTAGCAAGTCCCCTGCCTTCGATGGTATTGTGGAGTAGGGTGGCCCACCTCTTCTGAATATCGACGATGGAGCTGATCGTGTTTCCACCGTCTCGGAGCCTCTTGTTACATATGCCCACTTCTTTCGCCAGGTGGGGGTCAGTGATGTTTTCCTCTCTACCCTGAGGGACCAGGCCAAGTAGTCTCTGGCGTCGGTGGAGTGGCGCCAGCCAGCGGAGTGATGGTAGCCCCAGTCCTCCTTCTGAAACCGTCGCGTGGAAATATCCGGTTGGGGTGTCGTTCGGCAGGGCGAGCCATTGCCTCACTGTTGCCCGCACCATCTTGTCCACTCGTAGCAGCTCGCTAATGGTAGTTCTTCCCAAAGCCATGTGGTAGAAGAGCTTGGGGAGCGCTGTGGTCTTCAACGCGTAGATTCGCTGCTGCGGCTTCAGTGGCGCCTTTGTGAGGCACTGGAGGAGCTGGCTGAGTTGGTTGGCCAGTGGTCGTGGTCTTCGTCCTTCGGGTGAGAACTCGATTCCCAGGTAGGTCCAGGTGTCCTCTCGGCTGAGTGGCTGCATTGGCTGACCCAGTATATTAAACGTGCGTCAGGCTTCCACGACTGTCTTCTTTCGGTGTCCGTCTCCAAAGAGAGAGACTGTGTGAGACTTTCCCGAGTTGAGGGTTAGCTCGCACTTTCCCAGATAGGCAGCCGTGTGGTCTATTAAGTGTTGAAGACCTGTTGGTGTATTAGCGAGGAGTACGAGGTCGTCTGCGAAGGCCATGGCTCGGATGGTGGTGGAGTTGAAGTCTGCACCGCACTCCGATGGAAGGGAGCGGAGGAGATGGTCCATCACGATGTTGAAGATGACCGGGCTAAGCGGGTCTCCTTGCTTAACTCCTCGTGTTACTCTGATTGGTGCCGACTCCCATCCTTCGCCATGTAGAGTGGTGGTCGCTCTTGCGTAGTATACCTCCAGGTATTCCACGAGGGGTGATGGTAGCCCCGATGCCTTCATGGCGGCCAGTAGCGCCGTGTGTTCCACGCTGTCGAAGGCCTTTGAAATGTCCAATGTTGCCACGTATAGGGACCGGTGTTTTGTGTATCGGCTCCTGATGATGGAGTCCAGGAGGGTGATGTTATCCCTGCAGCCGTCTATTCCTCCCCTGAAGGCTCTCTGTTGGTGGTTGAGCTTCACCGTCTTGTCAATCCTCTGTGCTATCACCTTATGGATCAGGCGAGTGAGCACTGAGGGGATCGACAGGGGTCGAAAGTCCCCTGGTTGGTTCGCTCCGCTCTTCTTGGGGATGAATATCGTCCTTGAGGCCGAGAGGTGTTCAGGTAGCCTTCCACACCACAGGATTAGGTTGACAATCCTCGTCAAGATTTCAAGTGGGATGGCCTTTAGTTGGCGAGCAGTCAAGCCGTCAGGTCCTAGGGAGATTGCCACAGGTGGTCTAGCAGTCCTCAGGTCTTCCGGGGTGATGGGATCCCAGATGTCGTCCCTGACTTCTTGATTTACGCAGCGTGGCCGGGTGTTGGTGGCCGGCTGCGTAAACACTGTCGTCCAGTAGGCTTCCATCCTCTGCTGGTGCGGCTGTGTGGCTCCCTCTACGCTATCCAGGATGCTGTTGATACATCGGGCCCGGTTCTTCTTCCAGTGTCTCTGGGATATGGCATACTCCCTCCTTCTGGCTATCCGTTTGCTGATAGTGCCAGTGTCCTCTGCGTGGCGGCGCCTAGTTGGTGGTGGAGGTGGCAGCACGTCTCTTAGATAGAGAGTGAGGCTCTGGAGGGTGCCTTCCCGGTTGGCTTCTGAGGCTCGATCCACGATGTTCTGTAGTCTCCTTCCTTGGTAGTCTTCAGAGCGCAAGGCCCTTAAGCTGCTCAAATAAACGAGCAGCTTTTGGGGCCCTCTGGTGGTCGGCGGCTCTGGAGGAGATTCGGCCTCGGGTGAGGCACCGGAGTCCTGAAGCTCCTGGATGTACGTCTGGACCAAGTCCCTGTAGTCCTAGGGTCGGCGGCGTCCCTTGATTGCCTCAATGGTCCGGTGGGGGAAGCTCTCCTTGAGGGCCTGGTTGGTATATCGCACCCCCTGGATGGTCAGCTCTGCTTCCCTTCTCGCCAGGAGGGCTGATTCCTCCTCGGTCCAGTGGGCCCGCTTTGGTATGGCCTGTTGGATGGCCTGCTCGTCGTACCACGACTTGTGCGCCTTGCGATAGTGGAGCCCTCTACCGTTGGTGGTGGCAAATGTCCTTCCGCATCCGGGAACCTCGTACTGGTAGTCTGCGGCGGTCGTTGCTGGGGCGGCTCGACCAGTGGATCGGCCGCTAGGTTCATCCGAGGCTTGGTTTCTATTGTTTGGGCCAGCTGATCAAGGCCGGAGGGGCTGGCAACCCCTGAGGCCGGGTTCGCCGAAGTTCCAGTGGGTGTAGAACACCTGGCGGGCGCCCCCATAGGGGGAGGAACCACGGCTTGTCATCGGTAGGAGCACCCGAGACTTGCCCGCCTTTTCCTCACCCATCTTGACCTTTGGCGCCTTCTGAAAATTCGAATTTCCGCCGGAAAAATCCGGGGGGTGGAAATTCTTATTCCCAGGGCCACCCTCAATCGAGATAAACTCGGAAAAAAACTGCGGTCATTGGGTGGGTTCGAACCCCCGCTTGCTTGAATTTCTTCACGTTGACATTCAGAGCACTGAGCAGAAATCACATTGCGTCATCACCCGCGAGGGCCATCGCAATGCTTTGTTTTAATTAGACAGTCGGATTCCTCTAGTCCGTGCATTTGGCGACATCCTTCACTTTTCAGTCATACTTGCTCGGGCCAGCACTCCGAGTTAGCAAAACTTAACAAAGAAAACAACAAAGAAATAACAGTTAGAAAAATATCACAGAAAATAGCGCGTCAAAGAGATGAAATGATTTGATGTCAAATGAATAAAAATATTGAAAGTCATCGAGTATTAGAAAAAGCTAACACTCTTTAGTTAAAAGCCAATAGGAGCAGACATCACACAGGAAACACTTATGCTTTGCCACTGCCAAAGTAGCCTGCTTCAGTTCTGCTTTGGAAAAATTAGGAAATGAGTCTTCAGGAGCCTAACCCTGAAGAAGCGAATCTTGGCCGTCTTTAACGTTACCACTCATGTATGTGTAGTATCTCCTTGGCGTTCTTGCGGATTACCTTATCTATCTCCCTCAGCATCACCACCGACGGAGGCTTGACTACCAACTCGTAGATGAACTAGGATAGCAAGTAGATCCGTAGCAGTTCAATTTTCTGCAGGGGCTTTAAAGCCAGTCTCCGCACCCTGCTTATGAGCTCTTCCAAAGTGTGCAGCTGAAAATCGCTGATTAGCCCCTGCCAAGGTTTGATTTTGGCACCCAGGTGCTTGAAGGATTCGTCCGCCTTTACTGACGAAATCTTGATCTTTTCGACCCTGATGTTCGAGTCTTGCGTATAGTATGTTTTGGCGTGAGAAACATACTGAATAACAGCACATTTCTCAAGGGATAGCCGCATACCTAGTTTACCTAGGTAATTGTGTACGCGCATGAATTGGTCATGTGCGGTTTCTCTATACCTTGCTAACAATACTACGTCGTCTGCAAAGGCCATGGCAGCGACTTCGATTCCGGGCTCAATTTCTGTACCTCCTCGATCAGCGACTCAATGCACAGATTGAAAAGCAGTGGCGAGAGAGGGTCGCCCTGTTTAACACCTCTCTTTAGCTGGACTTTTAGGTCCCCATCTGATGTTTTGATTGTAGTTGTACAATCTTCATACATTCCCACGATGTATGACGCTACTGTTTCCGAGATGCCCTTCCATGTGAGAGCTTGGTGAATCGTCTGATGCGGCACTGTGTCAAAGGCCTTCTCTAAGTCGGTTATTCCGACAGTGCCTCCTAGTCGCTTGGCGGCTCATAAGACAGCGTTTAGCGTGCTTACGTTGATGTAACAACCGTTTTCATCACTAAAGCCTTTTTGCCTTTCGTTTTGCTTTATGTGGTTACGGAGCCGTCTGTCTAATAGTGCGGAATAAATTCTTCTTATTACGGACCCGATGGTCAACGGTCTCCAATTTTTGACCTCGCTCTTGTCTTTTCCTACTTTAGGAATGAGCGTGGTTCGGTTCTCCCACCAAGCCTTTGGAAAGTGCTGGTGTTGGAGTAGTAAGTTAAAAAACTTAGCCAACACCAATGCTATTCCTTTGCTGGCTATGTGGGTCTTCTTAACGCTGTCCAACCCTGGCGCAGAATTCGTAGCGACACTTCTAATTTTGTATTGCACTTCCCTGACTAAAATTGGTGTGAATATTTTTTCAGTCTTTATCTCTATTTGTCCGTTTATACTAGGCGCGAAAGTAATGTTCGTGGGGCCTTCTTTGCTCCACAACTCTCCATAGAGCTTGCGAACTCTTTCCGCGCTAGGAGCTTCATTCCTTTCCAGCAGCGAAAAGTCGTTCGCGATGACAAGATCCGCTAACTTCTTCGGACATTTGTTATACAGATCTTGGCATCTGGAGAAGAAATATCGCTTCTTTTGCGCTCTCGTTCCTTTTGCGCCTTTCTTTCCGCGCGTCCTCCCTACTTCTTGAGGGGCTTCGCTGTTTCTTAATAGCGTATTTTTTATCTCTTCGTACAGGTTGTCGAGGTGCTCCCCGTCACACCCATTAGGCGACGCCTGTACGATTTTATCGTGGATCTTCCTCCACAAATCATCCACTTCCGTTGGCTCTTGAATCGCCCTCTCAAGCGCTCTCCGCCATTCGACGCTCTCCGGCACTCGTCCCTCATTCATGAGGCCATCTTCCGAAGCATCCATGAACACCTCTTCTTCCGAGGAACTCGTCCCTTCAGAGCAAGAGCTTGTTTCCTCCGCAACTACAGCAGTCTCAGCTGCTGGTTGCTCTTCGTCTTCAGGCCTCTTTCGCCTTCTTACAGGTCAGGTGTGGGAACGCTGCCCATATCTTTTCATGAATCCGTCGCTGGCCTTCTAATTGTTTTTCCAATTCCAAAATCTGGTTAAACTCATCCTGTAACACCAAGGAGATGGCAATCTGCCTCTCCTGCCTGTCCCTTGTGCCTGTTCCGCTCTTTCGACATTTCGGACAGCAGGATGCTTAAAGCGCTTATGCTGTAAGAGGCCGATTGGGGTACTGTAGGAGGACCCACACTCACTACATTTGAAGGGAGCTCTCGATCTTCTTACTCACCCTTGCAGTAGCTGCTATGGATTCTCAGTCCATGCGCATAGACTTATAGAGATAGACTGCGCCTCCTGCCTAAAGCGCTGAGGGCAGGATGAAAGAGAGAGGGCAATAGCGGGAGTCGTCCTCTCTCTTTCTAATTGCTGTTTGATGGGGAGAAACTCGTAACTCTATTGGTCTATGGTTCCGAGTTAAAAAGAGAAAGAACGACCAGAGCTATTGCCCTCTCTCTTTTATCCTGTCCTCAGCGCTTTAGACAGGAGGCGCAGTCTATCTCTGTAAGTCTATGTCCATGCGCCGTCTTATATCCTTCTTACACAGCCTACACTCCCAGCTTAACTTTATGGCCTTATGGTTTCCTTTGATATGCTTCTCCAAGTCTTTAGCACTGAGACAAATTAGTCTGAGGTTGTTTTTCAGGCATATCGGGCAGCTTAGTTGGTCGACTGCCGTGGCACTTATGGTCAACTCCTCGTGATCAAAAATCACGTTCGAAGCGGCGTTAGTTGCACTCGCTTCGCGAGGATCAAGTTGGTTCTGTCCCCGCGCAGATCTCTGGCCACTCAAGGCAGGCCCTCTCCTTGTTCCTCCTCGCATTGCGGTTCTATTTAACTCAACCACGACCGAGCCGTTAGGATTAGATTAGATTAGATATTTTTTTATTGCTGTACATTATATTGTACAAAATTCAAAGATAGTACATAATAAATTAATAAATAATGGTACAAAATTTCATAATTTACATGAGTTGAAGTAATAACTAGAAGTAATGAGAAATTTCAAAGTAATATAGATATCAATAAAAGCGACTTAAAAATAAAATACAACTAGAGTACAAACAGAAGTAACGCAGGATTAACGATAAAAGTTTCGGCTATTTTCAATTATAATTCAGATATATATTTTACATTATACATTATACATATATTATACATTATAGCGTATTAAATAAACTTAAATAAACTTAATAATCGGTCGTAAGTAGATGCTGATATAGTTGTTTCTTGAATTGTGGTATAGATTCAGTATTGTGCAAGTTGAGTGAGAGAGAATTCCATAAGTACGCATAGCTGACATGAAATGATTTTCTTAATCTCTCCGAGCTATAGCTTGGTATATCAAGGGGCTTCATATGACCCCTAACTGGACGAACTGCAACACGAAAATTGAAGAAGGCTAATAGATAGGATGGGGTTGCAGTATTAAATATTCTGCGTAATAGGTTTGCAGCAAAGTATTTCCTCCGTGCAGCAGTAGTCAACCAATCCAGCTTACGCCTGTAGGGAGAGATGTGATCGCACTTTTTTACCCCAAAAATGTACCGAATGCCACAGTTGACAAGTTTTTGCAACTTGCCATCTAGTTCTTCTGACAGATCACAATAGACTAGGCAGCAGTAATCAATTAAAGGACACAGAAGCATTTGAATGAGGTGCTTGCGTAACATAAGGTTGGTGCTTTTTCGAAAATAATAAAGGCGGTACATGAGGGAATGTACGCGGCGGCATATATATGCAATGTGCTCCTTCCATAACAGCTTCGAGTCCAGCACAACCCCCAAGACGCGCAGCGAAGATTCAATTACAACCTCGACGCCACCAATAACTATGACATTTTTCGTTACCGAGGGAAATCTGTTTATGAAGGTTGAAGTGCCTAGCACAATTGCTTTTGTTTTGTTCACATTCATTTTGAGGTGATTTTGCGTAGCCCAATTCATGATGCGATCTGCATTCGTACTTATCTTGACAAAGAATGAATCAAGGTCTTCCAAGGGGCAGCTGATATAAATCTGTAGGTCATCGGCATACATAAGATGAGAGACGTTGTGATCGAGGCAGA
>JAWWEO010019616.1:0-13329 GCA_035582975.1 Ormyrus labotus | reverse complement strand
AAAAATTCTGTATTTAATAATATATATTTACAGAAATGTAACTATGTTTTAGTTACATAAAAGTAGAGAAAGAAATAGTATATTGTGTACCAAAGGCGTAAAGTGGGCTTTTTTAGACCGAGTGTGGAGTTTGCAGTACGAGTCAAGGCGAGTTGGTCCGAGCCGAAGGCGAGGGCGTTTACGAGCCGCCGACGAGTACTGCAACCACACGAGGTCAAAAAGCCCACTTAACCCTTGGTGCACACCATATTTTTTGTAACGCGCGGACGTATTTTCACGTTTTTCTCGTACGTATTAAGCGGGGCTGACGTGACTATTTTTTGACACGGCAACCACGCTCTTGTTCAAACATTATATAAAGGTAAAATTCATTTTTTTTTTTTTGTAAATAAAATAAATAATGCAAATACATCAAAATCAACGCTGTTTTAAAAAGTGGGCAAAAAAACTTTTTTGCCCGCTAAAATAACTTTTTTGCCCGCCGATCAAAAAAGAGTCACTTTAGTCCCGATTAATAGGTACGAAAAACCCGAAAATCGTTCGCGTGTTACAAAAAAAAAAATTTCAGCCTATTTCAATCAAATTTGAAAGCGTTTTAGTTTAAAAACTAATAAAACAAGATACTTATTCGAAATGTCTCTTACGAGGCAAAGTTTCAGATATCACCAAAAACTGTACTTTTTTAATACACAGTATCAAGACCTGTAACTTTACACAGGCTTTTGTTGATATACTCAAAAATGTAAATTAATGACCTTTTTGAATCAGCGAAACATTGAAAAAATGCTCTATTTTTAACAATATTATTTCCAATAAAAAACTGAAGAATTATTTGAGACAAAAACCTGTGTATTTTTTTTATAAATATAAGAGCCAAATTCTTGCACTATTTCCAGCTGGATTCAAAGAAACTTGCCCCATAAGGAACATTAGGAAGGTAGAAAAAGTTGATTTTGAGAAAAATAAGATTAAAGATTCACTTATAAACTTTGAAGATTTTCTTACTTTAGCGGTTCAAAATTTCCTAGCACCGTACAACACTTCTTTCTGCTTTTTTAATGAAGTTTCTGATGACTGCTGATATTTTTTTTAATTTGGTGCACTTTTCAATACTAAGAGATTCGTTTCCAGCTAATTTCTGCTTCGATTACTTCCATGGCACTTGAAGATTAAAAAAATGTATCTCAATCATCACATTCTTCTTGATTTCTTTTCTGTCTTTGAGTACAATATAATGAGTAAAATTTATGTACTCGTTGATGCCCTGTACTATTATTAAAAGATACGCTGATATATAAAATTTCAGTCACGATATACATATAATTGTCCCTTGATAAATTTACAAGCGGCTCACTCAGTCACTCACTGTACTCAATGTTTTTAAGCAGTTCCTTCCTTGCCGAAGAATTAACAAACAAAATTTGCCTATTCTTAGTTAAATCAACAGGTTCTTCTCGATTACTAAAATTAGTTTCAAGATTATCTATTTTTCTCTTCTTTAGAGCACATAATAACTTTTTAGTTGCAAGTTTCTCTAGATTATTCTGTTTTGATGAATGATAATTTCTATTTATTAACTTCATTTTGAACAAATAAATAGATAAAGTCTCAGCTAACAAATGAAGTAAACAGTAGCAGCCGACGCGCATACAGTACGTGTTACATTGTAATACATGTGCCATAACATTAAGGTGCATTCTCATTGTCGATTCCTAACTGTCCTGACGTGTCATAGACGCCACATACTATGTATTTCGTAGTGCATTTCGTATTATGAATTAAAAAATTTTAAAAATAAAGCATTATTCAATTTTATGAAATTTCATTAAAAATTCTTCTTTTTTGTTTTATTATTTAAAAATTAAGCATTGAAATTTTTTTATTTTGACTCCAATGAATGTTCTGACACATTCTTTGATACTTTTAGAACACATTTCTAAAATAGATTTTTGACTGTACCCCACCCTTAATAAACTGTTTAATATTTAGAAAAATATTGCATTATATTTAATTACATCGTTTATAAAAATTTCAAGGTGTTGTATTATTTTTTACACATAAAATTAATGCTTTTTTTATCTGAAAAAGTCGTTAAATACCGATAAAGCGTCTCCTGTGGGGATATGACATTACCATAGAAACCGATAAGAGTATGATGAATACTTTGTATCGCCGATAACAGGCGATAAAACAATATTTAGCATGATGCATTCACGAGATAAGAAACTATAAAATCAATGGTTTTTTTATCTGCAAAGTTCGATAAATACCGATAAAACGTCTCCTATGGAGATATGACATTACCATAGACACTGATAAGAGTATGATGAATACTGTTAAAAACCTATAAAAGGCGATAAAACTATAATATGTTATCTTGAATTAACATTATAAAAAAAGATACTGTCAATACTTTATTAGCCTGAATAAGGCGATAAAAAGCTATAGAACACTTTACATTCTACTGGGATTTCAATATAAATACCAATATCAGGATCGAAAAATCTGCTATGAAAAATAGATAGAAAATAATAGAAGCATTATTTCGGGATTGATTAGTTGAGAATATTTGATAGAATCCGATAAAACGTACGTGAAATTTGTATTTGAATTTGAGATTTTTACTTTTGTACACATTTTACTATAGATCCTGAATGTTTTATTAAAAATGTATCTCGTGATAGTTTATCTTGAAAAGTTTATATAATCCTATAGGAATTTTATACAGATATTACTATAAATTTTGATAAGTTATCGAAATCTATCAGTATGTATCGGATTTTCGGTTGCAAATACACATCATGAACCCTTTTCTTTTCAACCGGGATGCCTGCGTAACAGCCGATGTTCGTCTCTCGATCCTGCAGCTCGGCAGGGGTGCGCTTCTGCGCCTTTTCTTCCTCAAAGGTGCTGGTTGTTTGTTCGTCTTCCGGAACTCTATAAATCGTCCTGATGCGTTCTTTCTCTGCTATTGACCTTCCGATGTCTTCAAGCCTTTCTGGATTTTCTTGAGTTGTTGGATTCGGCTGTGGCTTCCTTCTCGCACTTGGCTTCTCACTCTTGACAATTACAGTACTTGTAGATTATAATTAATTTAAGGAGCTCATGGTAAATACTCGTGGCTATTACTTTGACTGATAACGCCAGTCAAAAACGCTTCCGCAAAGCCTTCCGGTATGAAACTTCGGACAGGACTCGGCTGCTGTTTGTTTCAAGCTTCTATTTAAAGGTGATGTTTTGCTGAGGTTTTCACCTGTGCAATCCTTTAATGATGAAATTAAGGCAGGTCCGAGAGATTTATGTGTGCCATTGGTTGGTGGGTTGGACTTCTCCGAGCTGTGCTTGCAGTTTTTAATACTAAAGCGAAATTTCGAGGCTTAACTAGGTTACAAAGTAGCGGCGATGAATGCTAAATTAATGCTTTTTCTATAATGGTGGCGAAAGCGTTCAGTAAAGTACTTGTCTTAAAATTAATTTTTATCATTTAAAAAAAATCATATATTATTATAATAATACATATATTATAATAAGTGAGATGTCAAAAAGTCGGGACGTCACAATACAATAGCTCTTCAGCTTCATCAGCGGGTTTTATTGCTACAGTTTTTTCCGGATTCGTTTGTTTCGCGCGTGTTCTCGGCGCAGTTGCTGTACGTGCGGCACAAATTTTTGTCAGCAACGATATAATCTCGATTGTTCTTTTTTATAACAAATAAGAGTAAAGTAGCTGATAGAATTATAATTGATTTATTTCGGTTTTCCCTGCGGCTATTTTTCCCAGCGCTTCCACATTGAGAAAAGCTCGAGCGCGCAAGCTTTTCTAAATTCATGCGTCGTGATACCCCAAAAAATTGACGCAGCTGCTCTCTGTTGTAGCGCGCAGCCTTTCAAAACTGTGAGCAGGCAGCAGGCCATTTATATGGCATGCTGATGCCTCTAATAATAAGTAGGTGTCTACCCTACCTGCTTAAGAAACTAATGGTTTGCCGTTTCCGGTCTACGGTTGTCAATCTATAAATTCACTTCTTTTTCTAAAACTGTGCTGTCTATAATTTATTAATATATTAATATATTAATATATTAATATATTAAAAAGTTAGTTCCCGATCATTTTCTGTTTATTACTTCCGGTTAGCTTCCAGCATGAAAAAAGAATTATAAAATTTGTAACGGGCTGGTATTCGCGTCGGAATATTCTCCCGAGAGAATATTCCGCTGGTTTTCTATGCGAGGGCTCGTGCACTTGCACCCTAGTGCTAAGCAGCACTTACCTCTGGAGGCGCCTCGAAGGCGCCCCGACGACGACCCGCGCCGCGAGTCGCCGCGGCCCGCTGCAACGCGAGAGACCCGAGTCTCTCGCTTCAAAAGAAGGTGATGCGTGCGTAGCCTTCGCTGCTACGCACGGTGCCGACCGCTTTCTGCCGGGCTTGGCCGCTCAGCTGAGTACGACCGCCGTGATCGTACTCCCGCGGAGAGTGGCGGTATCCGTGGCTAAGGCAGGCAAGGTGTCGCGCAGAAAGAACACACCGAGCTGGTAAAATTAGCGGGAGTTTATTAGCTCCAAGCACAAAAAAATACAAAAAAATAAAACAAGGTGAATGTTATCGTGAGCGCGCCGGCCGGTGCCGTCGCACGCGCTCACACGCAACGAACCTGTCGGTCGTCGGTTTCGAGGCGAGCGTGCTTGCGTCGCGCTCTCACGTCGCCCGGTGACCGCGACGACGTTCGCGGTCACTCCCGTGGAGACCCGAGTCTCCGCACTTCGAAATCTATCGCAATAGGTGCACTCGCGGGTGCACCTCCGAGAAATTACGCGCGAGCCGTCGCACCGGCTCGTAAGAGAGAGAGAATATAGACACGAGCGGTGATCGGGACGCTTCCCGATCACTTAATTACAATATGGCCCGTACACGCACGCACGGGCCGTAAGAACGTAACATCTACTCACGTTGTTGCGGAGTTGTCGCTCGCAAGAAATCGATTGCCCTCCGGGGCTCGGTAGAGAGTCGCTCGCCAGTCTTGGAGACGTCGCCTTCGGGGTTCGGTAGCGGGTCGCTCGCCGTCGCTCGCTTCTCTCTCGCACACGTCTCCTCGTCGCTTCCCGGGTTTCACTCGCGCAAACAAAACGGAGTACAGCAAAATATTGCGTTAGCACTCGAAGCCGGTAACAGACCGAATGCCCGGTCTGTGCGCGCATCGACCCGCCCGGCGTCGATCGCGCCCCACCCTTCTCGGTCCTACTTTTCGGTGTTGCCGTATGCGCAGCTCCGCGGCGCATCCGGCACTCGCCCGAAAGAGTCGCTTTCGCTGCGACTCTGGCTCGCGGAGACGCGTGAGGTTCCGTAATGGAATCTCCACGCGTCACAAATTATACTTTTATTTATTTATTTTTTTTTTTTTTTTCATTACATTATGGGGAGTTATATACTGATTTTTCACTCCTATAAAAAGATCTGCAAAAAAATCTGTATGATTAAGGATTCTTTTTAAAATACCTATCAAAAATATAGCATATTTTGATCAAGTGGGCCCAAACTGTCCTATGTAGGCCCATTTGATCCAGAGATATTACTATTTAAAATCTTTTGTTAAAATCAATTAATGCACTTCTTTGTCGAATACGGCCATTAAAAGTTTGTGTCAGCATTACTCGAGTAGTATCTGCATCATCACTAAATCTAAAACTTCATAATGCTTTCCTTTATAATAAGAGCAAGCTTGTTGTAGTTCAGGTGCATGATCTATAAGCCAGCATAATCTCTGTAAATGAAGTAATCCTGCCACACTGTTGGAAAGTGCACATCTATAAAAGCACTTATAAATTATATAAACTTTCATAATAATATTTAAACTACATTGAAAACACAAAAAAGTAAAGCCTGAGGATGGCAAAAGAGAACCTGAAACAGAAAAATAAAAGTTCTTTTTAGCTTGGCAGCTGGAAATAATAATGGAACTTTAAAATTTACCTGCTTTGAAATAGTAGTACTGTGTCCAGGAGTATTTTCTTTGAAGACATTGAATGATTGTAAACTTTACTACATAGAATAAACAGACCTAGTTAAACTCAACGCACACTTCATGTAAAACCTATTAGGACTAAAAAACGAGCTATCATAAGTAACGTATTACAACTAAAATACATGAAATTTATGCATAGTAGCTTAATTAAGTTTAATTAAGCTTTATGACGCATCAAGTGTATGGTAAAAAATCAACTTTTTAACATAAGACTTGCATATAAATGAAACACAAATGTTTAATCTCAACGTAAGCTTCAGTTAAAACATTAGGACTAGAAAACGACCAGCTGAAAAAACGCACAGTCTACGGCGACTGTGGCGACACGACTGAAGCACATTGAGCGCGCTTATTCGAAATTTCAAAATTGATATTATTTTATCAAATTATCAAAAATCAATAAAGCATAATATGTAATACATAAAAAAATGTTTAATAATATTAAAATAATAATTAAAATATTTTTACAGTGATTTCATTAGCAAGCGTGTCGGCGTAGCCTGGCTCCATGCCGACAGCAGGACCGAGGAGCGGACGCCCCCTTTAGGACGCTCGGTCTACCCCTCCGCTCTACAACTCTCGCTCTCACTCCCGGGATAACCGCTTCTCGCGACGTACCGAGTTTATGAAGTGTGCGCTATGTTGGGCCGCGTTTTTCGTATTTAAGAGTAATAAATAAAAGTGCTAAGTGCAGATTAAGAAGCTGTGTTAATTGTTTTACTGCCATCCTCCAACCCATTCCACTACCTACGTCCAACAAAACGTAAATTTTATTATTTTTGGAAGATTACATTTTAAACAATAACTTTTGAAATTTTTTAAATTTGTGCCTGAAATTTTTTTTCTAAATCTATGTTTCTATGTTTTGGATAAAGTATAGAATCAAATAGTCAAATAAAAAAATTGAGTTTTGTAACTTTTTTCAGTATATAACCCCCTTAAGGAGGTTCTTTCCCAGTCCGTATCAACTCGCGGGTGCCCGCTCCTACGGAGCAGAAAACTGCGTTCAACTCACCAGTACTCAAAGAATATTTGCTAAAATATTTCCAAAACATTCAGGGAGATTCTTCAAGTCTTCTAGATTCCAAACATTATTGTTAAAAGTAAATGAACGAGTTTAACTTGAATCTACTTGCCATTAAAGCCGGAGCTCTAAGATAAAAAAAAGGAAGAGTGAGGGATTGGGTAGATAAATAAAACTGCTGGTTTCGCGGACAGATCTAACACTTTTCTAGGCATAAAAATCCTCACGGAGCAGAAGGAAAAGCGGGGGCAAGCGGAATCTTTATTTAGCAAATACAAAGATTATTTCGCACGGTCACAATAACTTACATTAAATTACAAGGGTTATTCGACTTACGCATACGCAACGTACCTTACAAATCCGAAGTAGGAATCAACCTTTTGCCACAGGCGCTTCGTTTCAAGCGTGTCCGCGCTGTCCGGCGAGAATCGACTCTTTGCCACAGGCGCTTCGTTTCAAGCGTGTCCACGCTGTCCGGCGAAAAACAACTCTTTGCCACAGGCGTCGCACCACGAGAAGGTGCCGGCGCTGTCCGACGGGGAGCCCAAAAATGGTCCGCAACCTTGTATACAGCGGTCCCAACGTCTCGGGGAGCCAACGTTGTGATACCCGGGCAACTGGTGAGGTTGCCGCGGGTTGCGCTCGCCCTGGAACGGGTCACTCCGATCACCACACGTGGACCACGTTCCCCACAATCAACCAACCCTACTCCCCTCGAGGCACTCACATACACCTGCTACTATAACGCACCCGCACGCAGAACTAATCTATGATCGCACGCTCTTCTAAGGTGCGATGCAGCACTGACGCACAAACTTGCCGATGAGAACACTTCCACCTTCGAGCTCGACGGTTCTAAGACAACTGAGACCACTAACTCTCTCCGGAACGGGCGAGAACCCTCTCTTCCAACAAGAGCCCGGAGCGGGGGTACATTTCCAATGGAAAAAACCCAGTAAAAACGTCCATCTCTGCGGAAAAACCCAAGAGCCAAAAAGGGTCCGTGCCGGTCGTAAAAAGGCCGAGCGCACAGGCCTATGACGGTCATAAAGAGGGGCCGAGCGCACGGGCCCATACTGGCCATAAAAAGACCCAGAACAGGGGTCGGTCACTTTAAGAGCTCGGTAGAAAGCTCCAAGTAGCGTCGATTGATCGGATGTGATGATAGTCACGTATCAATGCACGGCGAAGATTTCACCCATCCGACGGTCAGCAAAATCGACGCGAACAGTCACAAAATGGTTTTGTTTATCCAGGAAAAATTGTAAACTAAAAAAAAAACTTTGAAAGACAAAAGTCTGTTATGAATTTTCGAAATTCAAAATTTTGTTCATGCATCATTGTTTGTTTACGTCTTATGAATGTGCGTTTAAAATTTTAGATCTTAATATTATATAGAAAAAATTTAGGAAAAAATCTTGTAAAATAATATCTTAATAACTTTTTATGAAGATCGTCAACCTTGGGGCCCTAAAGCACTAATCGATTCAGAATTAAATTATCTTTCGTTCGGTTATAGGCACATTGATTTGTGTTCTGTCTTTCTATGTCATTTCTTATAAATAATGGGTAATATAAAAGCTATATATGTAATTTCCCTATATTGACCGTAAATATTACACTTCTCTTCTAAAACTAACATAGAAAGACAGAACACAAATCAATGTGCCTATAACCAAATGAAAGATAATTTAATTCTGAATCGATTAGTGCTTTAGGGCCCCAAGGTTGACGATCTTAATAAAAAGTTATTAAGATATTATTTTACAAGATTTCTTCCTAAATTTTTTCTATATAATATTAAGATCTAAAATTTTAAACACACATTCATAAGACGTAAACAAACAATGATGCATGAACAAAATTTTGAATTTCGAAAATTCATAACAGACTTTTGTCTTTCAAAGTTTTTTTTTGTAGTTTACAATTTTTCCTGGATAAACAAAATCATTTTTTTACTTTTAACAATAATGTTAGGAATCTAGAAGACTTGAAGAATCTCCCTGAATTTTTTGGAAATATTTTAGCAAATATTCTTTGAGTACTGGTGAGTTAAACATATTAAATTAATTTCCCCCAAATAATTTTCACTTATTAACGTTTCGTCAAAGTTGCCATTCGATATCCAAGCATTAGTAGTATAAACGCATTCTTTATTACAGGTTGTCTTATCTCTGCGTTGTTTTATTGAGTCAGTTGTTTCTTCAATGCTTAACTCATTGTACTTTACTTTTTTTTCAAACATTTTCTCACTTTCTTAGCAATAATTTTTTTATTGGTTAAAGTTTTTATTTTTGAAGAGTCCCTTTCTCTTCGTTTTTTATTTACTTCGGCCTTTTCATCTACACTTATTTTATTATACTTTAATCGTTTGTTTAAAGCATCTTTCTTATTACTAATAATTCATTACTCAAATATTTAGTTTTGAAATATTCCTTTTTCTTGAAATAACAGAACTTGTCCCTAAATTAATTTAATTTGTTAAAGTATTTGTTAAAGGAAACAAGACCAAAGTAAATGTGTCATACATCTTACTAATTTCAAATTATAAATTACAATACAATTGCTACTGCAAATCCAATAGTAAATACCCCTCAATGATTTATTTTTTTATACGAATACGAATAAAAATTGGAAAAATAAGAAAAAGAAAAAGGGAGCCGATATATCCGCCCCTATGATTAAAAGGATTAGGACGATAGTTATTAAGGAATGTTTTGTTTAGTAAAACGGAGTAAAAAACATACGTATCAACGATCAGAATAAAAAAGTATTTTTCTACCCTTCGGCCAGAAAGCGCCAACTTTCTGGCCGCTGCGCGAAACAAATTTGCTGCTTTCCGGCTACGTTGAACACAAAAATCGTATATGGTACAATGAAAATATACGTAATCAAAAAATATATGTTGTGACGGAATTCATACATCCGCGAACTTCGCGGGGAGAGTTCGACTTCGACATTCGAATAATTCCGTCGCGACTCGCGAGAGGGGGGAGCGCGGGCGCTGCCGCTCGATGAGCCGGGCAGCGCAGGTAAAGACAGACCTGTTAGGACCGCGCGCGAGACAACTCGATTCGAAAAGATCGCCGTTCTAGCCGCTGTACGCTCATCAAGACCCGTGCCGCTCTTCGACGACCCCTCACAGGACTTGGTCGGAGCAGATCACCGCCGTCGAGCCCGAGCAAATTGAGACTCACCGACGGATACGCTTTTGTACCGTGTGCGCCGTATTTAAGGTGAGTGAGCCCACTACGCGGAAGATTGTACGTGCGTTTACACGAGAAGTGCCGGTTGCACTTCTCTTGTCGTTAGCGATAGTCGTCTGCCGTCGCGTGCGAATTGCGCGAGAGCGTACGCTCGCGAGTGTACGCTCTAGATTCTTAACATTTTTCGCCGTGCGGCGTGTGTCACCGAAGTGACACACCTGTTGCCCTTCTTTCTTTTGTTATATTTTTGGTTGTAATAAACAGTCGTAAAGTTAAGACACGCGTCGGATTTATTTCTCGACCTTTCTCCACTTCCGATCCTTGCGTCGGCCGGATACCGCCGCATCCGCGGGTGCGCTGTCGTCTTACGTACAGCGCACGTCCTGAGCCACCGATACTACCTGGGCAGAGGGCTTCCCTGCCTGATAACCACACGCACTCCGTCTATAAGGAGTTTAAGCGGGTTCGCGCGAAGCGAACTCGCGTTAGTAATGGTTCGAGTGTGAGCGCATTGCAGTCGCGCTCACACGCAGCATTTATTTTTCTTCGATAAGAAATTTAACCGTTACAATGTAATCAAAAAAATTTTCGATTTTTTGAAATTTTTTCGGTATATACCCCCCTAAACTAATGAAAATTTCTCAAAACCATATAAAACTGCATAAATTTCCATAACAATTATTAGCCTCCATTATTAACGAAGCATGTAGAAAAATTGGAAAAAAGTGATAAGACAAAAACATTAATATAATAAAAGATGTGCAAACCTGAACTCTTTTTTGAAAACTTGCTACGATTGAAATTTGTCTAGCAGCCTGTTCTCGAAGTTGGTCTGCTTCAAGCTGAAGTTCTAAAATTCTCGAATCACGAGATCTTAATGCGATTTTCATTTCTTGTATCTGAAACAGCAGTTGTATAAAATATGGTCCTGATTAATAAAATATCAACTTTTCGAAATTTAGCTATTAATACATTGTTAGGCGATACAAAATAAAAATGTTAATATTAATTTATTATTAAATTTTAATATTAATAATTGAATAAAAATTAAGAATAATAATAATAAATAATAATGATTTAAGGCTATTATCTATCTGTAGAATTATTGTTAATAAATATTTTGTAATTGTAAATTTTTTTTAATCATTTTTTAAAACTTTATTTTGTACAAATTTTCAATATTTAGAATCGATTATTTCTACCTCTGTCTTGAGCGGCGATGTCTCAGTTGGTAGAGTGTCGGACCTTTAACCAGAAGGACTCTGGTTCGATTCCGACCTCCGCCGAAAACTAACATTGGGACACCACTGTATTTATTTACAAGTGTCTAATAACATCAAAGCTAGTGGTTCGGAATCCACTATAAACTGTAGGTCCCCGTTGTTGCACGCAAGTGCAACAATGCAGAGCCGTATAAGACTCGAAAAGATGACTTGGGTAGGCTGTAAATATAATAAAAAAAAAAAAAAAAAAAAAAAAAATACCTCTGTTAGTAATAAACTTTCGTAGACGTTCTTGTATCGTTATATCATTGGCTAGGAAACTGATTCCGAATTCGAAGAAGTGGCGCACTCTCTAACTCGTGAAGATTGCACAAATTGGGATATTCTATACGTAATCGATATCCTAGCATATCCCACACATGCTCGATTGGATTGAGATCTAAGCTTATAGCTGGATGTGGTAGCGTGGTGATATGGTGTTGTGTTAAGAATCGCTTAATGAAATTTGCAGTGCGTGGATAAGCGTTGTCCTGCACCAGCCTAAATCGATTTTCATTTTAGTGATGCAAAGGTAAAACATAATGCGTTAAGATTTCTTTATTATACCTCTTGTCGTTCAAACTACCGTGAACAGTAATTATGTTTGAAAAGAACGTGAAACACTAGCTCATACTTTTACGTTTCCACCATTAAAAGCTGCGATTGGTACATTAAAGTAGCGATTGTTTCGTTCTCTCGGTCGACGCCAAACTTGAGGACGTCGATTATAACTGTGACAGTACAGATGGCCCGAGCCAGTCTGACTGTCACTTAGGCTTGTTAATAATCTTCTGGATCCTGGAGAGTCCCATCCAGGACCCAGACCGTACCGACCCTGAGCACACACCCACCCGATACTTAAAATCTACCTTAATATTAAAATGAACTCCTCTTGATCTTCGCTGTGATCCTTGGACAGACGTCTCTGCATTATGGTACTGAGTCGGATGGTCAGCCTACCTACAAAACACAAGGGAATTAGAAAGTATTAGTGCAAAGGGGAGTAGCGCAGCTGACTTATGAAGCTGGTACGCACTATGCCAGCACTGTAAAACTAACTACAACTTATAAGTAGGAAACATACAATCGTACAGTTCCAGACTCACTTGTACAGTTTGCTGAAGAAGGGGCCCTCGACGCAGCTCCAAACTCCTTAAGGAGGTTATATACCGAAAAAATTTCAAAAAATCAATTTTTTTTTTATTTGATTTTTTGATTCTATACTTTATCCAAAACTTAGAAAAAAATTTTCAGGCACAAATTTAAAAAGTTTTAAAAGTTACGGCTTACAATGTAATTTTCTAAAAATATTAAAATTAACATTTTCTAAAGAAATCACTGTAAAAATAGTTTAATTATGATTTTAACATTCTGAAACATTTTTCTATAATGCTGTACTAATTTTGGTAAATTTGATAAAAGAATTTCAATTTTGAAATTTTGAATTCAATGTGCTCATCGCGTTCAGTCGTGTCACCACAGTCGCCGCAGGCTGTACGTTTTGTCAGCTGATCGCTTTTTAGCCTAATATATCTTGCCTCAAGTGTGCGCTAAGGGGAACCATGTTTGTTTATTTTTTAAAGTAGGTACAATTATTTAATGTTTTTAAAGAAACTACTCCTGGACACAGTGCTACTATTTCAAACCAGGTAAACTTTAAAGTTCCATTGTCATTTCAAGCTGTCAAGCTAAAAAGAACTTTCATTTTCCTGCTTCAGGTCCTCTTAAGCCAATATTAAGCTTTACTTTTTGGTGTTTTTTGATATAGTGTTGTGTTTTAAATATTGTTTTAAATAGTGTTATAAATATTATTAAA
>JAWWEO010019615.1:0-13347 GCA_035582975.1 Ormyrus labotus | reverse complement strand
TCAAATGTACTATCAAAATTTACTGTTAATAATGCTTTATTTGAACAAAATTAAACAAAATAAGACATCAAAACATATTAAAAATTTGTAAAATATTTTTTAAATACTTTTCGTGCAACGATAAAGTGTTTAAAAAGAAATTTTTTTTAATATCTCAACTGACTAGAGAGTACCTATAGAGCTACCTTAATAAGCGAAAAATGGACAATTTTTTCCAATTTTCTGGCCCTTAACTACTTAGTCTTTCAAAACTGCCATTAACTAATAATTGTTTCATTGTTTTAATGTTCTCTATGACAAAGCATTGTGCCAAAATCGATTGGGAGCGTTTTATTTTTTTTTATTGTCTTAAAAGTTACTTTAACATCTGTAAAATGCAAAAACTTTATTGTTTGAGCTAAAAGTCAAAACTATTTTGATGAGAGCCTATATTCGAGATGCACTTGCGCGTGGCTATACGGACATAGCGAAACTTCAAACGCGTTTTTCTCGAAACTTTTTTTTTTCGTAAAGTTTAAAATGTGTGTACACGATTATTCAAATTCAACACACGTTTTAATAATACTAATGACTCTTGGATGAACCTCATGTTTTTAATGCAAAAAAGAGGGCAATTTAAAAAAAAAATGAAGGTTTTTGGTTTCATGTCTACCATTTTTACAATTTTTTATTTTTTTCTTCAAACAGAGGTTCATCAATTGGCTAGAGGACTGCATTAACCAGTTTTTCTTTCCTGACTGTTGCAGATTATTATTGATGGCGTTAGAGGTTACACCGTGTCAAATATTGCTTCACGCTTACTCAAGTCTTGTCAATATAATTCAGTTATTTTTTATTATTTTCAAATAAAAAAAATTGTTAAAATAAATCAAAACATATGTAAAGAGATCATAAAATTTTAGATATATTTATTTTGTTCCTTATCGTCCAAAAAATTTTTTAAAATTGGCTAATTTTTGACGTTCTACGCAGGATTCCTCCCCGTAAAACAGTAACATAGAGGTAATTCACCAATGATCAGTATCTTTAACACTATTTACATATTTATAAATTACAGAATGTATAAGTTGAATTAACATATTATTATGAATTATTAAAGAAATTGCTGTTGTTTAATTATGAATTATTTGTGAAAGGAGACTTGTATTTGTTTAATCTTGAAGTGCTGGATGTTTGCGTTAATAAATTTATGGCTTAATGATGTGGATGTTGTTTTCTGTTCTTGTATTTTTTGTAGGAAGGTAAGTACTTCTTGTTTGACTGATGGTATATTTGTATCGTTTCTTATTATCTCAATTGGTACAAACCAAAGTGCGTTAAGAATATTTCGGAGGGTCTTATTTTGAAATCGTTCAATTATTTCTGTATTGAAGTTAAAAGCAGTTTCTCATAATTGGATGCCATAAGTCCACACAGGTTTTAGTCTGGATTTATATAAAATTATTTTGTTCTCAGTAGTTTATATATCACATAAACTATTCCACTTATGATTATTCCACTTACAAGGGAAGACAGAAAGGTGTCCCCATCCAATTTTTTTGAATCTTTGCACATCGGTAGTTTATTGAAAAATATTAGACACGTATTTTCTTTTTAGCGGCTGATACGATGATTTGGGGTGTTAAAACCACCCCTAAAGTTTATTCCTAAATATCGCCGTTAAAACATATTTTGCAGATATTGCCACTTCCAATCATTAGTTTTTAATCAAGTCAAATTATTTTTATAATCTAATGACTCAATAACCCAATAACCTAGTAGTACAATCGACCTAAGGATTTGTTTTTTTTGGAGGACGTATAGTCGTATTTTATCAAGTACATTTTCATAATAAAAATTCGTAAATTAACTAAAAATAACTAAAAAAATTATTTTATAACCCAATAACCTAATAGTCCATTAACTCAACAATTTCTTAGCCAATCACTTAATAGTACAATAACCCAATAACTCCCTTAAAAAGTAGCGAAATGGACCATAGGGCTTGCTTCGCTTAATTTACAGGGGATGAAATCGTATTTTACGAAATACATTCTCATACTAAAAATTCACAAGCTGACTAAAAATAACCAAACGAATTATTTTTAATAACTAAATAACTCCCTTAAATAGTAGTGAAGTTGACCTAAGGGTTTATTTTACAGGGGGTAAAATCATGTTTTGTTACATTTTTTCAATAAAAATTTACATATTAACTAAAAATAACTAAAATAATTATGATTACAAACTACTACGATTTTCGAGTTACCCGAAATTAACATGCTCTAAGTTTATTTTCTTGGCCTTTTTTGCCAATGATATATTTTGCAACAATTCATAAGTTATTTTTGATCTAAAAATGCGGATTTTAAAAAAGCTACCATTAAGAATTCTATTTAAATTCACTGGAAAAAAGTATTCGTTAAGAATACATTAAAATCATTATTAAAAGTTATGGACGGTTCAAGCTAGCTTCAGTGTTCGTTTACCGGTGTTAATGCGTAATCGTCAGTGGTTAACATTTTTTTTTGTTCGGTGATAAATTAGCAATAAATAAGTTCAAAATTCCTAGATATTTTCGATTCGATTCCGTTATAGACGTTGCGCCAGCTTCATAGACCCCTCCTAGCGGAAGCTTTGTGATAGTAATTTATGGAGTTGTTCTAAAAACATGTTATAATAGTATTTTGAGGTGTCAAGAAAAAGAATAAATAGATTTTGAAAAATGCCTGGGTGTGTGAGTGCGTGCGTGCGTGTTTTTGTGCGTGCGTGTTTTTGTGCGTGCGTGTGTTTTTGTGCGTGTGCGTGCGTGTGTGCGTGTGTATGCCAGGATCTCAGTTTCTACTGAATTGACACTATGTCTTACGTATCATGTAAAATTAGGCGGTATTATATGATTCATCAATTGATTTCTAAGTACTAAAATTTGTTAGTTCGTTTATAAGACTATGAATTTCTCACTACATTACATGGCATCCATCCAATGGTTCAAATTGGAGTTGAAGCCAAAGGAAAAAATTTGAGATTGCAATATCTCTGAATTAAATGGGCCTACGGACTTCTGTCTGTGTTCATTTGATTCAAAATGAGCTATATTTTTATTATATAAGTAGTTTGAACTATTATTAATTTAAATTTCTATTTTACAGGCCATTTAAAACCAGGTGATTGATGGGTATATAATCCCCTTAAGGAGTTCGGTCGGTAATTTTCTTTTTCAAATTTAGATTTTTGAGGTTTGGGTAGAAGTATGACTACTGCTTGTTTCCATATGTCTGGAAAAACTTTATCAAGCCAAATTATATTGAAGATTTCCAGTAGACTATCGAGGGCTTCTTGGGTAGATTTTTTTAGCATGACGTTTGGAATTTGATCTGGACCTGGGCTGGAGTTGTTGCTGTTATCGATTATTTCTATTAGTTCCGTTTTTGTTATAGGTAGGTTGATGGAATCGTTGATTTCTTCGTCTGGATTCTCTAGTACATCTACATGTTGTTCGATTTCTAACTTGTACTGCAAAAATTCTTTGTCGTAGTTTTGGTTACTTGAATTTGAGGCAAATTGATCCGCAAATAAATTGGCAATTTGTGTAGGGTCGGTTATGATTTGATCTTGCTCTTTTAAAATGACCTTGAGTGAGTGGTTTTTTCCTTCTACAGCTTTAATTTTTCCCCACATTTCTTTGCTGGAGGTTTGGTGATTTATAGAATTTAAAAATTCTAGCCAAGAGTTACACTTAGATTTGAGTACGGTTTTTTTTGCTATAGCTTTTTGTTTTTTATATTCTATTCTGCTGTCTAGAGTTGTTTTCCTTTTTATAGTTGTTTCGAGCTCTTTTGGCGTTTTTAATAGCTATTTCACATTCTGTGTTCCACCATGGTGTGCTTTTACGTCGGGCTCCAGGTGTTGTTTTGGGAATACCGTTATTTGCTGCATTTATGATGATTTCATTCCATTTCGAGATAATGTTGTTAATATTGGTGTTTTTCTTGTTTTATTTAGTTAAGAATGGTCTCGTTTAGTTCTCGAAGGTTGTTGTTTATGATCTTTTGGTAAGCTTCCCATTCCTATCATTCTATTCATTTTTATTTATGAAATCTTCCACTATTCGTCCTCTCCTGTCGGTTTTATTTGATCCACAACATACGCTGTGACTATTGAAATCTCCGACTAATAAAAAGGGAGTCGGGAGTTCGTCTATAAGATTTTGTAGCGTCTCGAGGTTTATATCGTATCGATTACTGAGATAGATGTTGCAGACAGTTAGTGGTTTTTCTTTATTTACCGAAACTGTAATGGCTACAGATTCTAAGTTAGTTTTAATATTTATTTCTTTTACGTAGTGAATGTTATTGGTTAAGATAGCAACTCCACCACTCGCATGTATACTATTGGTTCGATTTTTATTGAAACAAGAAAATTTTTTCATATTAATAGATTGGTCATCTTTCAGATTTGTTTCTTATAAACAGACTATGTCTATCTCATGTTCATTTATCAGTTTTTCCAGGTAGGCATATTGGCCTCGTAGGCGATTTAAATCCATTGGAGTAATTTGAGCATTGTGAATGTTTTTTTTTTTATCTTTGCGATACGTTTAACTTTCGGAGTCTGACTTTTATGGTGTTTCAGTCGGAGTGGTATCATTATTTTCTATACTTTTGAGTAGTTTTGTGCATCTTTTTTGATAGACTGGTTTCTTACATTTGGGTAAATATCTTCTTTTATTTGAAATTCTCAAATTCTTTGAACTTACTAGTGTATTCCGAGATTAATTCGATAGGTCTTTTATTTCCTACTATGTTTTCTATTAGGCATTTGAATTGGTGGTAGTTAAGAAGCATATTTAGTTGTTCAAGGTAGTTTCGGATCGAGAGTAGTTTTTTGTCTAGGTCGTCTAGCGTTTTGGTTTCACTTAGAGCTTCTTTAAGGTGGTTTTCTAATTTAGTTTTATGGTCATTTTCAGTTTTTTTTTTTTTTACTGCTTTTAATTTTAGTTTAGTTACTAACATGAAATTTAGATTTTCATGTAAACTAATTGTGTTATTATTCGATTGTGTGCTGACGATCTGTGCATTTGTTGTTGTTTCAATGTTAGTACAATTCCGAGCAAGGTGGCCTTCAAGTTTGCAAATAAAGCATCTTAATACATCTGTACTTGCGAAAATGATGTAATCACGATTTTCATACGTAATTTTAAATATTTCTGGGATTTTTTGAACGTCGTCTGGTTTGACATATATTTGTCGTCTAAAGTTTTGTACATGAGACAATCTTTCATCATTTATGGCGGCTTTAAGAGTAGTTATCGGAGGTACACGTTTAACGTTGAGTTTAGTTAGAACACTTTCGAGTATGAGATTAGGGATTTCTGTAGATACATAAGAAAATATTACTCGTTTATGATGCGAAATAAGTGGTCTTAGTGTTACTTTTTGTTCTTTGATTTGGATGTATTCGTATTTCTCTGCAATTTCATTTACCAATTCTTTAGATGAGACATAGATGCAGATTCTGTTGTTGGCAATACGAGATGCACTTACAATATTTTTAGATTCCATGATTTGTGCCAGTGCATTGATGTATTTTGCCACTTTCAATCCTTCAAAATAATCCAGTATGATTCCTTGGTCTCTTTTTGTTTGTGTCACTGATGCATAGCTTGTGTCATTTGTTGGTTCAAATACGAAGGTTGGGATTTCTTTATGCATTAAGTGGCCTCCTGGTGAGGTAGCCATGGTGATCCACTCGTAGTAGATCAAGAGCTGGGCGACACCTAGAGTATTGGCACTCACAACCCGCAATAACAATAATAATACTACTGTGGAGATGGAAGCAAACATGTCCGTTCAACACGAGTGCTGAACGACAACTCAATATTAATTTTATTCGAGCGTTTAATTTTGTAATACTCTCAATAATTTTAATAAATTATAAGGGTGTTAACATATACGCAGAAATTCATTTTTACCTGAATATTTATTACTATTACCGGAGCAACTACTTAGAGACATAATTAACTAGAATTATTCAAAGAATATTAGCTTATTTACAATTGAAATTAGCATTAATAATTTTAAATAATCTTTCGCTAATCTGCCTGTTGAATTCACTCGAGAATATACAGTAGAATACTTAGTAATCACTTGTTAAACGGCCCCCGTGTTAATCATATGGGCCCGCCAACGCGATCCGACGGCAAGTGAATATATAATCAAATTTTGACGCATAAAATTAACGATTATAAATCTAAAATATTATATAGAGGCATATAAACATATTATAAGAGGAATCTTATAATTTATCGAGGTTGAAGATAGTTAATAATCAGTTATAACTCGGCCCCGTGTTAATCATATGGGTCGGTCTTCGCGATACGACGGCAAACGAATATTGAAGTTTTAATCGATTTTTGATCCCTAAAAATCGGTTTTGATTAATTTCAAGTATCTTACGGAGACGCATAAATGTAATCACATAAAAGTTTTTGTAAGTCTCAAAGCCTAAAATAGCCGAAATAATTAATTACACTAGTTATAATATAGCGTGACGTAGAAATTCGTGACGTATAATCAAACCTGCCATAGTAGATTCAGTCCATACGCTACAGTTAACATAGTAGCATCAAATAAAATTCAAATCTTTATTTAGTTAGAACGTTTTAATTCTTATTAAACTTCTTGATTTAAATAATTAACACTCACGAACTTGTACCGAGACGAATGCACTGCTTAATAAATTTATTTGTTGCCCGCAAAGAACCAAAAGTTGCCTTACTTAAATAAAAAGTAGCTCGCAACACTATCATTACAATTTTTCGAAAATCGAAAATTGACGATAAAACAAAAACTAATCTATAGAAGTGCTTGAAATTTTCAAGCCCCTCACAAAAACGAAATGAAACTTGTGCGCGAAATTTGAAGCGAATCCACGGCGTCGTTTAAAAGTAGTTAAGGGGGAGATACATACATACATACATACATACGTACGTACATACGTACGTACATCCGGAAATTTTTTAAAAACTACTTTTTTGGACTCTCTGAACCTAAAAATGTGCTTCTACATCAAAATATGAGACTCGAAAAATTTCACCGATGCAGAGCTTTCTCTATGAGAAAGCAAGAAGTATAACTATTGTTATATTTTTTTAAAAATTACAACGTCAACATGCATTTCTGATAAGTACACCAAAATACTTTTTTAATTTCTGCTTCAAATAATAAGTAATATTTTTAGTGCAATATTCACAGAAAACATATTAATTAATATTTAATAATTATAGAGAAAAATTATGAAAAAAACAACTATTCTCGGCACTTGAAAAAGTCAAGGTAAATCATCTCTAATACGAAGAGCTTGGGAGCGAAAGGAAAAACCTGAGCAGCAGCATTCTTGGTAATACGATCTGAAATATGCAAAGGGACGAACAGAACTGGCCGCTTGCAGGGAGGAAGAAGAGAAAAAATGGGATTGCACTTTTGCTGGTTCCGTTTAAAATGAATCGCGCTCACGCCCCGAGGGGTCGCGCCGAACGAAATTGTGGAAGTGCAAATACAGAGTACAGAGCAACAGTAGCAATAGCAGCATGCAAGCCTATATCCTATACATACAGGATGAGGCGGAGGCGGAGGTGGAGGGAGCACATATTGACGGAAACAAATACGCTGTGCCTTGCAAATATCGCACGAATAATATCCATCCGCAAAATCGCGAGATAGCGAGAGCACTCTTGGCAGCCAGGCATGCGCGCCTAGGCATTAATTGACGCGTTTTACGAGCAAGTACGTGCCTGCGTTTGTTGATGCGCGATGTTCAATTTCAGAGCGGAGATCTCGCGCTCTTTTTCCGCCCTGACAAGCAAATTAGTGCTTGAGAGCCAACATAATGATGTTTTTTTAGCAAATAAACCTATTCTTTGTGAACGCACTAAGTAAAAATTTTAAATATTTTTTCATATTGATTTTGAATTAATTAAACTAAGATTATAAAACGAAGACAAAATGAAAAATTAAAGTTTAAAATAATAGTTTTTAAAAGTCTAAGTAATAAAAAATCTAATTTTCTAAACTGCAAGACACCCCTCTTGCTTCATAGGTCTAGATCAGGAGCGGAAAAAACCTCGCTGGTCACGGATCAGCTATCTCCGGCCAGTCTGACCGTATTTCCAATAAGTAGCTTTGTGCAGAAATCCAGCGCAAGCAGGAGGCACGTGTCTGCGAGTTTACGACGCGCCTGACTCGGCGCAATTGTCATACGAGTGTAGACAGTCACCCCTGATAATAAATCGCCGACTGCGCGTGAGGCAGTAAAAATCCGTAATGATCGCGATAAAACAGCGCCTACGACGGCGGCAGCGATCTTTTCTTTGGGGATTTTCCCGGAAAAAGGGAGGCTCGAGCTCCTTAAACTTTTTTTTTATCTTGGATCCTTTACTTTGCTCGAGTAAGTCGTTTTCGCTTCCGACTTGGATGGATCGAGTTGCACTTTTTTAGACTGAGGCATTTTTTTAACATACCGATTCACGGCTGTAAATAGCTTTTCTGCTTTGAAATATTTATCCAGAAAAACAATTTGAAAAAATTTGCGGTTAAAAATTGTAAATTTTGTGGGTTATATTTCCAAAGCAGGATTTTCCAACAACTGTTTTATATATATATATATATTTACACGAACATTCTGAAATAATTAATAATTAATAAAACAATATTAGTTGGACATTTTTATTAAAATTAATTGTATAGCAAAATCATGACTTGCAATTATTATTTACAAACTATCAATTTTTTCTAATAGTTTCCGCAAACAAACATTGCCAGGCAAGATTTTTAAAATTTTCAACTTTTTACTTGAATAATTGAAGAAATGACGAATTATTAAGAAGCAAATGAACATATAACAGTAAATCGATACCGCAAAATACAAACCAAAACTGCAGACGAAACATGTGACGCAGGCTTAAAATCTAAAAAAAGCTGTCGCGAATCGCGTCTTCGAAAAGCTACTTTTTCAAGCAATTGAGGTAATTCGTTGCTTAAATTGTGATAAAAGCTGTGTAATTATTTTTCCTTGCGACTTGCTAAGTCGGACCAGTAATCATGGCAGCAACGCTTTTATTCTGGCTAATTATGCCTCGGCACGCGAATTGATTGCTTTTTTCTCTCACTTTTGATGATTCACGTGCAAAGCCGTCGTGCTCCAAGAAATCGTGATTGTAATAAATTGCAAAACTCATTGCAACCTTTTATAAACCGCTGCCAATTCATTGGCACTTAGCTTCCTCCTAACTAATTTATCCTTACAATATTATCTCCGAGATTCATTAAAAACATGATTTTTTTTGATAATATATTAATAAAAATTGATAAAGTTTTAAAGTAAATATAAAAAGAAATTGATGTTTTTATTTACGTTGTGAATTGTCGCTATGACATCTAGCAATTCCCTTACATAAAAGAATTATAATATTTACTATACTACTTACTATAATATCGATTGTAGTCCAACTATAGTTAAACTATAAGAATAATTATAGTAAAGCTATAATAATTTCGCGGTATTATAAGTACCAACTATAGTCAAGCACTATGGCCACCAAAATTTCACTAGAATCCTCACTTATTCACTATAATTCATTCCTATAGTGATATACTACATTCTGTTATGCATAATATTATAGTATTTACTTCGTTACTATAGTACCTTACTATAGTCCAAGATTATAAGTCTAAACCGACATTCTACATAACATTACTATGGTACCTGACTACAGTCCAGGATTATAGTCTAAAACTACAAGCCACATAATCTTGCTATAGTATTTACTACATGACTATAGTACCTTACTATAGTCTAAGATTATAGTCTAAACCTATATTTTGCATAACGTTACTATGGTACCTGACTACAGTCCAAGATTATAGTCTAAACCTAATATAGCCTAACAGAAAAAAAAATTAAACCTAAATAAAATAATTAAACTAAATAAATCTAATATAATCTATTATAACCTATAATTCTGGACTATAGTCAGGTACTATAGTAATGTTATGTAGAACGTAGATTTGGATTATAATCCTGGACTAGTGTCAGGTACTGTAGTAATGTTATGTAGAATGTCGGATTAGACTATAATCTTAGACTATAGTAAGATACTATAGTAATGTAATAAATACTATAATATTATGCATAACAGTATGTAGTAAATCACTATAGGAATAAATTATAGTGAATAAGTGAGGATTATAGTGAAATTTTGGTGGCAATAGTGCTTGACGATAGTTGATACTTATAATACCGCGAAATTATTATAGGCGTACTATAATTATTCTTATAGTTTAACTATAGTTGGACTACAATCGATATTATAGTAAGTATTATAGTAAGTACTAGAATTCTTTTTTCTAAGGAAACGTCGCGTCTAAGCGAGAGCAAGTGGGAGATAAAGAGACTGTTGTTTTTGTGTCGACAAGATAACCTCAACATTTACGTGAAAATCTAAAACTTTGGATTAATGCTGCTTCGATACTAATTGGTCAATCGTCTCGAAATTTATGTATGCTATTTAAAATATCGTCAATTAGTTTTCCTAAATTTTCGTACACGTGACAATACTCTGTCAGTTAGTAGCCTAATATTTTTGACTAAAAACCGCTGTTTGGCAGGCGATCGCCTTTACAGCGATGTTAAATATTGCAAACTTTGACGCTCTGTATTTTTAAAACTATTTGGTGGATCGATCTCAAATTTCACTGAGATCTTCTAAAGTATCTCAATTAATTTTTCTCAATTTTTCAAGAAACTCTCAATACTTTGTGATTTGGTTCACAACTACCTTAAATAAAAATTCATGCGCTAAATCAATACAAAAGCAAAAAGGTGATTTTAACCTAGTGTTACCTTTTCACGTATTCTTCGATTTGAAGAAAAAATTTTAAATAATTGAATTTTTTACTCTAATATTATTAGTTAAATAATAGGACTTTCTGATACGAGTGCGGGAAAGTGATTTGTCCCAACTCAGGCATGAAATAGCCCTCATTTCACGCTAGAAAGTAGCGTAGAAAATTGAGCATTTGAAACATTTGACAAAATTATTTGTCCAAGAGATTTGTAAGCTCCGCTTACAGTGGAGAAAAAATCATTATTCCCCTAGGGGGAAAAGACTGATTTTTCTCTGTCTCCGGCGGGGCTTATTGGGGATGAAAGTCACTTTTTTTATTTTTCAAACTACAAATTTTTTTTAAATTTTTTTCTCTGTTTTAAACTATTTTTTACGATTTCTGTGCACGATTTACACGATCATTTATCCACCTTTCTAACACCAAAAGCAGGCTTTATACCTTCCAAAAAAACACGGTGTGTAACGCGAGACAAAAGCTATTTCTAGCGAGGCTGAGGTGTTCTGCACGAGTCGGAGTCGAGGGCGCCGAAGGCTAAGAAATAGCTTACTCTCTCCCCTTCTTGCACAATGTACTATTATCCTCGTGTGACCGTTGTCTTGCCCCTCACCCGAGCGAAGCGAGGGTGAAAAAGTCACACGGCGTTAAAATCACCTACTCGCTCGTGTATCGAACAATATTTTTTTTATACGACGTGTGCAGGACTTGATTTAGCACGGGCGTTTTTATTCAAGCGTGCGCAAAACTCGATTTTGCACACGGAGTCTCAAAATAGTATATAGTACGGGTGACGAAGTTTCGCTCGAGTGGCAAACTTTACTCATGCGAAGATCGCCCGCTTCACTCACATGTATCGAACTTTATTTTTTATAACGATGTTCGCGAAACGAGCTGAAATAATCACTGAGATCAATAACTACGTCCCCGACGTGTGTGAAGTGTGTCTGAACGGAGAGAGGATGACAATCACATTAGTCGAGGACGACAAGACGGGGAGTGAGAAGTGTTAAAAACAAGGGAGAGTGTGAAAAATTAATCCTTCCTTAAAAAATTGATGGGCTGGAAAGTGAAGTCAGTTTATTCGTGATGTGATTGGCTGATCAGTTTATTCGTGATCTGATTGGCGAAAAAAAAAAATTTCACGAGTAAATTAAACATTAATTCGTTGGTTGTAGGCTGTAAGGCGTGGACAAAGCGTCCGAGCGCTTGTTTGTTGATCTGCGCATGTGCCTACTTAGCGTACTAGTGTGAGATATAGCTACTTCGCGCACGCAAAACAAGCACAAAAAAGCGAGTTTCGTGGACCCTGTTAAAAAAATGTTTTTTTTAAATTTGATTTTAACTATATTATTTAAAGTAATGTGAACAATCACAATAAAATATTAATAATAATAAAACTACGGCTTTACTATGTGATATATATATAATCACGATACCATGCCTAATTTTAAATCGTTATAAAACATAAAATAGTAAGTGAATATGAAAAATTATTTTTAATTTTGAAAATTTAGTGAAGACGAAAAAAATAAGCTGTTGATTATTGAAAGAGACCAATTATTCAATAAGATTTCAATAATATTGTTAATTGTAAAAGAATATAATTATGTTTTATTATGATTTTTTAAAATCAAGGCGGTCTTATACCTATAAATGTGACTTTAAAATAACCAGAAAAAAACTAAATTAAATTAATAATATATTCATACAATATATTAATATATATATATACATATAAAGTTCTATATCTGCCCATACAACTACCTTAACTGGTGCATTTATTTAAATGCACCAGTTAAGGGCAGATATAGAACTTTTGTATATATAGATATACAGCGCTGTGTCTTAACTGAACAAACGACGCGCGATAGCAGTATATATAGATATACAAACATGGGTAAAAATTGCGAGAATAATTTTGAACGTCAATGTATATTAATTTTTACATTTTTTAAAAATACATAACTTTAGCTATAATGTCTTTATTTTTGGAGTTTCTGGTGGATCACTAGCAATTAGAAAACTTTAAATTTCTTATATTATACGTCTGCCATCGTCTGCTGTACATAAACGCTTAAGAGCTTCATTTCAAATACCGTTTTCTCAAATTTTTACACGTTAACTAACCTAAAAATGTTTGTATTGTACGTACTTTACACTACGTGCTTGCAAAATCTTACTAATTTCTTTGATAAGTCGATAAACCATACAACCACCTTAAAGTATTGTAAGGTAGCGTTTTTTGAGTTTTATAGCGATCAAATTTTTATATCCATTATAAAAAAAACTTCAATCTTATTTATGTCGTAATAATGTATGTAAACGTAAAATAGCGTTTTAAAAAATTTATTTTCCTGTAAAATTAAAGTATTATAATTTGTAAAAAAAATTTTTTTGCTTCCTCCTAGAGGAAGCTTTGTGATAGTAATTTTTGGAGTTGTTCGAAAAACCTGTTATAATTGTATTT
>JAWWEO010019614.1:0-13360 GCA_035582975.1 Ormyrus labotus | reverse complement strand
TTACTTCCGTAATCGTTCGTCCTAGAAAACTCATTTTTTTCGGTTTTCAGCTTTTTATTCAAAAACTAATTGACAAATTGGCTTGAAATTTTTACAGATTATAGTTACATACATTCTTAATTACCAAAAATTTTTTCAGAGCAGTTGATAATTTAATTTAAGAATTATAATCTTTTTTAAAAATACACGTTGTTATTAAAAACAAAAAAACCATAAGAGCTAGGCTAACTTTTTTTCTCTAAAATTATAGTTATTTTTATGATCTTTAAATTGGCCTTTGTTCGATTCAAATATCTCAATCCTATCATTAAAAAAAATTAAAATTAAATTTTTCAAAGATCGAAAATTTGCGATAAAACAAAAACAAATAAGCTAAACAAAAGATTTTTTTGGTGCCATCACAAAAAAAAGCAAAAAAATGAGCCGTGAACGATGAAAATCCGTTCAGCATACTGAACGGATTCTATAGAAGCTGAGATCCAGGCGTATAGATACACACACTCACACCCGTACAGACATTTTTAAAAAATCATTTATTCTTATTCCTGACACCTTAAAATACAATTATAACAGGTTTTTCGAACAACTTCAAAAATTACTATCACAAAGCTTCTAAAAACTGCAAAATTTATATCCTTATAACTATTATAATAGACAATATTAAAATAAAAATTTAATCTGTCTTATTTTCGTTTCTGTGATAATACTTAAAACAGAGTTCTTGAATTTTTTTCTCGAAAACGATGCATCCAATCCCACAAAGATAAGAAAGATTTTTTACTTACAAGGTCAGTGTACGACATTTGGGTAATGGATTTCCGGTAACTTTGGAATATGTTTGCTAATGTGAAAAATATGAAGGAAGCCGTGGCCTAACGCTCGATTTTTCAAAAATTGTGCTCTTTTAGCGAAAATCTAAGAAAAATCAATTTTTGTTTAATCACGTACAACTTCTTAACTATTAACGGTACAGTATTTTAACTCCCGTCATTTGAAAGGTGAAATAAAATCATATCGATTAAAAAAAAGGCAAGGTGAGTTCGTGTACATAAGAATCGTGCGCATATTTATTGTACACACTTTGGCGTTGGTGAAATTATATTATAAGTTTATCGGACTATGCTAAATTATCCACAATTAATATGTGCACGATTCTTGCGTGTTCAAACCATTCTTGTCAAAAAAAAAAGTTATCTAAAAATCTTTATTTGTTCAAAAATTATAGCTAATATATAATTCTTTGTTTGACTATAACTTTTGAACAAATAAAGATTTTTAAATGTATTTTTTTAATCGATAGAATTTGATCTTACCTATCAAATTCCAGGAGTTATAATACTGTACTGTTAATAGTTGAGAAGTTATACGTGATTAAATAAAATTTGATTTTTTTTAGATTTTTGCTAAAAGAGAAAACTCGAGAATTAGGTCGACGAACGGACACGGTTTCCTTCATATTAAAATTTTCTTTGCAGCTACTTAATGAAAATAGCAGATGATAATTGCTACTATAACACTTCACTCTTCAAATTCTGCATGATATTAAGGAATAGGAGCTAACAGTTTACTGTGTCTCAATAATTTCATAGTAATCCTTGTATTGATGAAGTTGAAATACTAGCTTTTTTCTCTCTTCTTTTATTTTTCTTGACACCAAATGAAAGCGATTTTAAAGATATATAGACATTTATTTAAAACTATTTTTTAATTAGATCTTTTTAGATAATTAACAATTTTTACATGAAAAGCACAATATTAAATGAAAAATTTACAATAGGCTCATCATTATAAAATTTGCAACCATTTTAAAAACTTAATGAAATAATAGTATATTATGCATCAAGGGAGTAAAATAAAGCGGCAATAAAGACGAGGGCAAAAAACACCTTGATTCCCGTGTTGCATATACTACTTTTTAACACGAAGGGAGTTAAATTAAATTTTTATCGGCTATTAGGAGGGCGTAAAATGCCTTTTTTTCCCTAGGGAGAAAAAGTGGCATTTTACTCCCTGGGAAAAAAGAGGCATTTTACTCTCGGGACGCCCGATTTTATTCAATTCTTACAAAAGCATTCGATTCTTTTTTTTATAATCGATTATTTAATGCAAAACATTGATTTTGTTTTTAAGAATCGGAGGTCCCTATTTTACTCCCTTCTAATTGTTGGTTTGGTAAAAATTGAATTTTACTTTCTGAGTGTTGAAAAAAATCTTTTTTAACATACGGGTGCGTAAAATTCGATTTTTCGCATTTTAGAATATTTAAAATCGTTTTTACGACCTTTATATCAACAAATATTGTTCGACACACGTGAGAAATTTGATTCTCGGGCGGGGGTGATTATCACCCTCGCTTCGCTCGGGCTCTAAACTCACCCTCTTCGAAAAATCAATTTTTTTTCCCTTGTGTCGAAAAATACTATTTTTAAATAGAATATTACAGGAAAATTTTAATATGAATGTAATGAAAATATCACTTTTGAAATAGATAATCTTGTTAGTACAAAAATGGGGAAAAGATTTTAATATAACAATGGAAAACACTGGATCACTATTGTTTGCTGTTTCTTATGTATCCAAATATCTAGTTACATCTACTAGTGCAGAAGAGGTAGATATTTCCCATTTTAGACAAATTTTGCTTTAAATTCATTTGTTTGAAATTAATTATTAAGTTCAAATAGTTAAGATAATTAAACCAATAAAAATTTAGATTCCGATTTATAACACTCAATTGAAATAAAAATATATTCTTAAACATTTTGGATTAATTATGTAATTTTTAATTTGATTTTGTATAGCTGAGATTATTATTTTCCCAAATAGCTTATGATTGGCGTAGGATTACAAATGAAAATGAAAAAAAATTGTTAGTAAAATTTACCGAAGAAGCTCATAAATTAGTAATGTTCTATACAAGTAAGAATAAATATACATATATGCAAATATTATAGAAAAAATTGAAATCTATGAAAAAAGTAGTTTATGTATTCTTTGCATGGTTGGTCTACACAGCAATGCCTTTAGCTCCATTCCTACTAGATTTGTTTTTACCATTACCAAACGAAACTCGATCATTACTAATGCCATTTTATGCTAATTACGTAATATTCGATCAAACTGATTACCATTACTGGACCTGCGGACATATTTCAGTTGTATACTTCGCTAGTTTCTTTCTTTTTTCTGGCGTAGATGGAATTTACGTACTTGGCGTCAAACATACTTGTGGACTATTCGCTATCACTTGGTTAGTAAATACTCTAAAAGCTGATATTTCAAAAACGTAAACATTTTTACTACCGTCTCGCAATTTTCATTAGAAATATTTTTCAGTGACAGAATTAAAAATATGACTGGATCGCAAAATAATTTTGAGTGTATTACGAAGAATGACTCCATGGTTCAACACCGTCTTAGTAAAGCTGTTGAGTTACACAACGAAACAATAACGTATGGATTATAAAGCACTAATATTATAATCTTAACTTAAAAATAATTATAATTTTTAGATGCTGCTACCTGTTAGAAAATTCATTCTGCAAGTGTTTCATTATCGTGCAGTTTATCAGTGTGCTTAATTTAGCATTGAGCGGTGTCTACGTAAGTATTCGTTCAGAAATAATAGTTTTTAAAGTAGTGAAGTAAATTTTGAAACTTTTCTGAATGATTTAGAATTCTTATTACAGATCGTCTATAATACTTTAGAAAATTCTTTTTGGGCGTATAACTTGTCTGATAAGAAAACAACTGTATGATCATTAATTGTTTCTCAGATTTTCTACTTTCTTTTTTTATACTACTTTTTTAAATTCTACCCTATACTAAAAATATATAAGTTCCATTCCCTTATTACGATGATATTGCACTAGTGTTTTAAATTTTTTAACACTTGTGGCATTAAAAGCGAGTTTCACAGTACGTTCTCATATGATTCAGCTACTTTTTAAAATTAGGGACGAAGTAGTACCTCAATTTTTTTTTTTCGTATACCAAATACGTGACAGTGTAACCGAAGTAAAATGGAATATTTTAAGTGTTAGAAACAGTATTTTATAATCTGATCGTGAATTTATAATATTAAATAGAAAATAATAAGATTTAATTTTCTTAAAATAATCTGCTTTACCTTACAGTTAAACTAATTTACAGATACTTTTTATCTTTGATCAAAAATTTACGCTCTTTCGAATGACCGCCTTTTTTGTTGGCATTATCATACATTTATTTTATTTAAATTGGATTGGACAACAGATTATTGATAGCAGTGAAGACGTATTTGATTATACGTTAGTATTAATTAGTACTAAATGATTTTTCAAATTTAAAATTAAGCATACAATCTTTGGTAATAGGTACAATAGTCAGTGGTATACAATTTCTACAAATGCCCGTAAGTTTACAAGTGTAATAATGACTCGCTCACTGATACCATGCATACTGACTGCGGGAAAAATATCGACTCTTTCGATGGAAAGTTTTGGAATAGTAAGATAGATTTTTATTAATATATTCACACTGTATTCACAATATTTATCTTCTTATACTTCTGTTTTCAGCTCATTAAAGCATCTATATCTTATTTCACTGTTTTCCTATCCGTTACGTAAATTAATATCATTAGAAATAAAATATATTATAGTTATTTAATAAGAATTTATTTTGTAGTATGAATTGTTAAAAGAATATTTATTTATAAATATATTAGAAATGATGCATACAATTTGTGTTGTAAACCTAATTCATTATGAAAGTTTTTCACAGTTTAAACATTTTATTTTATATTTTATACTCACAAAAAATTAATATTTGGTTGAAAATATCGGATTATCCAAGAAATTTTGAAAACAAAATATGCTCCGAAATATGATTTTCAATAAATTTTTGTTTGAATAAAATTTCGTACTTCTCCTTTATGAAAATCTGTTGTATTATACGATAATTATCTTGAATGGAATGTTTTTCTGAGAAATGCACTACTCTCTATAACGTACTGATGCTATACAACAACAATAATTAAACTTGTAAATAATACATTACATTTTAATTGCATATTCTTCGGTAAAACTCTCCCTTAAATAATTTTATTGCGTTCCCCACGTGTAGTGAAAACACATTCGGAACTTGGTTTTCTTACAAATCCTACTGCTAAAGCAATTTGCATAGTAAATACCGAAGAAATAATTATGGTAATCGATATCAAATTATTACCTATACAATCTCAAAGTACTTTAGTAAAAAATACCTATCTTACAAAGAAATATTATTTTCGTTTTTAAGCCATGTGCATTTTTGTTATGAGTCGAATAACTAGAAGTTCTCTAACATATTTTTTTTAGAAAATTTAAAGATTTTTCTGATTATAAAAATATAGTTATTTGTAAGTATATTTTAATGCAAATAATAGTTCATAAAAATATTATATTTCTATCTTATGTATATATAAATTTCAAATTTATTTTTTTAATACAATTATATAAACATACAAATGAAAGGATTATTTTTTATATACTTCTTTATAAGTAATAGATAATGGATATTTTAAATATTAACTTACATAAATATTTTGTAATCATATACAAAAAGCTTTTCAAATTATGAATTCATTTTCAATTAACAAATAAAATGATATCACGTGCCGATTAAACCGATTTTTTTAATTTCTCTTAAATTCCTACGTCCAATAATAACTTAAATTAATATTTTTAAATAACTTATTTGTAATAACAACTATTATAGTGCACAAATATAAATAAATGAAATTTCATAGAATGGAAATTCTTGATGGTCGTTATTATAAAAACACTCAATGGCTTCTGAGAGGCATAGGACTGTGGCCTTATCAACCACAATATCAAAGAATATACCGTAATGTAGTATATTCTGTGATCAATCTTTCCTTAGCATTACCACAGGTAAGCTTTAATAAAGTACTTAAAAACCCTCTCGCGTATAATAAAACTTTGAAAATCTAATTAAAAAATACGAACTAATAAATACGAGATCTTATACGATTTATATTATATTAAATATTATATATATTTAAAAAAAATAGGAATTCAATGTTTGAAGCTTTTTGAGTTTAAAAATCTGTGGATGTAACATGTTTTCTGAAAATTAAAAACGAATCACAATTAAAACTATTAATAAAATTTATGACATTTAACATAGGCGCTCATACTCGCAGAAAAATGGGGAAAAAACTTTAATATTACAGTTGAAAATACCGCATCATTGATGTTTGCATCTGTTTGTATACTCAAATATTTAGTTATATACTTAAATGCATCCAGGGTATGTATGCATATAAATTTATGTATACCCCGCATTAACCCATTCCTTCACATTTTTATATCGATTACCCACCAATTTCGAGTAAAAAAAATGAAAATATTGCTGAAGCGGTTGTCAGATTTCCAAATGTTCATATAACCAAACAATGATCTCGATTTCTTTTGCATGGTAATGTTGTAAACTTATTTTAAGACATTAAATATTTTTGTTTAGCAACAAGAAATCGGTATAAAAATGTCTATTTTTTCGTTTTTTAGGCATTTAAAAAAGGAGCTTAAATTCGCGAATGATTTTGAATAATGTTTTATTGTTTTAACAGCTTGACTTATTACTAATACAAATAAATAACGATTGGAAAAATATTGTAGACAAAAAAGAAAAAGAAATTTTATCTAAATATTGCGAAGAAGGAAGAAAAATGGTTTTGTTTTATACTGGTAAGGTAATACTGAATTATACTCGTAAATTATAATGTCTTATTCACTAAAGTTCGTGTTACGGTCTTTGAACTTTTAGGTACAAATATGCACCATTACTAAAAAAAGTTTTTTTTATAATGATCATTTAAATACACACTATCTAAGAAAAACCTATATAATTTAGATTGTTTATTTAACCCTTTGAAGCAAAGCAAGACTCCTTTTTGATTTCATTTTATTATATTTTTTAGGCTTAAAATACTTATTTTTTCTGCTGTTTTTTATTTATTCGGTTATTTTAGTGCTAGTAAAGAGTAGCTCAATCAACACATTTTTTTTTTCCTAAATTTCAGTCCGCTCTATTTCTGTAGCTGATGTAAGGAGCATCATTCTAAAATTACAAAAGAGGCTTGTACACATAAAAATACTGTCCATGACCCTAAACATTAGTACATATCATTTAGTTGATGTAAGCAACATTATTTTTTATAATATGGAAAATGTCAATTTTTGTTGCCCACAAAGCAATATTTGTGGTGAGCCCTACTTTTTTGTTTTAATTTGAAAAGAACTGCTGCTGAAAATCATCAATTACTAATAAAAGCTTAGAGTAAGCATCCTCTACTTGATAGATCTTGCAAATAATAGACGATTTAAAAATCGTGATTTTAATGTGAGATAAAGAATGACATGGCTATCGTCAAAAAAATTTTAAAAATGATGAGTTAAAAACATTACTGGATCAAAAACCATCTTTATCGCTGAAACATTTGGCACAAGTATTAAATATTTATGAGTTGATCATCAAACGTTTAAAGTCAATAGATATATTCGTAAGCCAGGAATTGGGTGCCACATTTATTGAAAGAAAAATAGATTAAAAAGAGTGAACAAGTTAATAATCTGTAATGCTTCTTCAAAAACACAGAAGGAAAGAGTTTATACCCTCAATTGAAAAGTGGATTTATTTCCACAATCCTAATCGCAAAGAAGTGTTGACAAAGCCTAGTGAAGCCTTACCGTGATCGTCAACATTAACGAAGGTTATGCTCTCTACATTTGGTAAGAACAGAAACGCCTAGTGTACTATGAGCTTCTTAACCGTTTTCCGAAAAATTCACAGACTTTTCAATTTTTTTTAATGTTTATTTTTAAGTTGGAAAAAAAATTTGTAAAGTTGAAACAAAAAATTTCGCGTTTCAGGGTTTGAAAGAGTAGATACCGTTTATACTGATTGCGGTGGCGTATCAAAATTTTTTCCAACTTAAAAATAAACGTTAAAAAAAATGCCTCTCAAAATCTGTGAATTTTTCGGAAAAACGACTTGTAAGTTTTCCTGCTTTAGTTTTAGTGCGTAATATACTATTTCCCCGCCTCCGGCAGTGCTTACCGGACCAAATAATCACTTTTTTTGCCTAGCGGGCCGAAAGCACTACTTTTCCTCCCGGCGCCGAATCGGGAACGTTGTATTTTCTTTCTCGCTAGGCAAAAAATAGTATACGCTTCACGGAAGATAAAATGGCAAGCCCATAGCACGTTTTTGACATCCTCGCCTTCAGCTCGGGTGTTTTACACGTGGTATGAACTTACAAATACCTTACCTTACTAGGTGCGTAATATACTATTTTTTAATTTTTTTAATTTTTCAAAAATTTTTCAAAAATGTTTTCTTTGTTTTAAACTATTTTTTACTATTTCTGTGCACGATTTAAAATGCACGATCATCTACCCAACTTTCTAATACCAAACGAGGGCCTTCCATGCCCTCGTTGACAAATACACGGTGTGTAATACGGAGAGAAAAGCTATTGCAGACTCGAGTGAGGTATTTTCAGCACTCGTCTTTTTCTCAGGTGACTTGGGCGCCCTCGACTCCGGCTAGTGCTGAATACCTCACCCTTGCTGGAAACAGCTCATTTTCTCCCCTTGTTGCACAAGGTTACACTTAATGTACTATTAAGAACATATTTTCGGAATTGATACGTTAACTGCCTTTAATTGTCAGGTCACTAATAATGATTACAAAATGTAATTAATATTTCACAAAATAGCGATAATGCTTCATAATTTATTAACATAAGTAGATTATTGAACAAAAAATTGTTACATTGTTGTGTAACATTATATTTCAGTTTAATAATCTCTAATGTTAAGAAAAAAATATAACCTCAATTTGATTCGAGCGACTTCTAGCGACGGTTTACTTCTTTTAGTTGGTTCATTTTACCAATTGTCTCGGTAAAATTTCAGAGCCAAATAAAATGTCAGAAAAGTTGACACTTTTTGCTACAGAAAATAATAATAATTTCTAAATTTCCTTAATAAAAATTAAAAATTATTTCATAAAAATTAATTTTTATACATTTTACTAAGCCTGAAAGTAAAATTTATACGTAATAGTCGGTAAATATTATTAAAGTAACTTGTGAATATTGTAAATATGGCAGTTTGTCCTTATTACCGTATTACCGTATTATACTTATATTACCGAGGAAAATAGTAATTTTGACCTAAGAATTTCTAATTTTTAACCGATAATTTCTCTCAGTGTAAGGACAAAATGACAAAATATACTGAATTTGTGATTAAAAATATAAAAATTTTCAATTTCAGAACAAACTGTTGTAAAAAGGAATAATAAAACCCAATAAATGGATACGTCAATAGACAAACAAAAAGATTTAAATTTCCTGAACCGATGTACACATAGGTGTGGTACATCTTTAACAAGTTTTAATTATTTCTTCTGTATTGCTTTTGACACTGGGTACTAAATTGAAAACACATCCAGCCTTCTAGTTCTATCGCATTTTAAGATGAACCATAAACGAGTTTAACCTTTACGCTGCCGGAAACTCGATATATTGACGCAACCTGTGATCGGAACTTTACATAAGTAATATTAGAGATAAAACGACAATTTTTTGGGCATTTTCTATGGCGATTTGAATTCTTCAAATCCCGAGAGCATAAAGATTAATTGTTTAAACATACTTGTAGTGACAAAATATATGAATTTAGGGAAAGTAAATAATTTAGTGGGTGATCACATAAAATATTTCAGAAATAGATACTCCTAGTTACTACAAACTTAAATAAAAAAAATGCATTAGAAAAACCAAACAAAAATGTTCCTAGAACTGGAATAAGTGGAGCCAGGTTCACTTGAATTGTTTATGGTATATTTTCTGAGTGAGGCAAAGAAAATCGATGTAAATTCTTCAATTGACTTTGTTCTTCTTCGCTATGAATAAACAGATTTCTTCTAAAGATTTTGAATGTTATCTCAAGAGGGAAATCATTTTAGAACGGAAGGATCATGTATTGAGTAAATTATTTTCGGTAGAACTCAAAACAATAAAAATGTTCACGAAAGAAATTATTCACCATGAAAAAGGCTAATCTTTGGATTTAAGTCATGTTTCTGAGCTTTCTTAGAATATTTAACTAGTATGTCTTTTTTTTTAATTTATTTATTTAGGGTCGCATCCCCTAGAAGGTATTAGCGATCAGTAACAGATTTTTAATACAATATTTACATTAATTGTTCATTATACAGTATATGATACAGAGTTTTACTAAATTATATAGATTATATAGATTGTCTGATATTTAATTCTTCAATTAACTTAATCACTTTTGAACACTGGTTGGAGTTTTGCATAAGTTCTTTGATGGAGTTGCCTTTGAGTTTGATTTTATTTCTTATAGCCGTAGATTTTGGGCATTCAAGTAAGAAGTGTTTTACATGGGTTTGTTGCAATGTTGGCACACATTGGGTGGTAGTTTACTCATGAGGTGTTGGTGAGTGATTTGAGTATGTCCAATGCGCAATCTTGTAATAAGAGCTTGATTTTTTCTATTTAGTTTAATAGTGGATTGGATTCGAATATATTGTTTCTGATGGTGTGCAGGTGAGTTCTTTTGCTGTTAATCCAATCTTTGTTCCATTTTCTGTTTGTTTTTGTTTTAATTAATTTTTTTAGGTCTTCGTGTTCTATTATTTGGCTGTTTATGGGATGAGTTAGTTTACTTGCAAGATTAGCTGCGTGTTCTACTTCTTTGATTTTTGACGTATTTCCTTTGATTTTAAGGATTTTTAATTTGTGTTTTAATTTGTAGATCTCGTTTAAGATAAGTTTAGATATTGCTTTAGTGGGGAATAATGTGTCGCTTATAAACGATTTATTTTCTACAAATAGCAAAAATTTACCTTCTGAGTTTTTAATGAATTCTATTGCTTTAATTATTGGTGTGGTACAACAAGTGTTTGTGCTGTATGATTTAGGTAATTTAAAGAGAATTGTTTCACCATTAGGGAGAAGAACTACACTTCCTTTAGATTCGTGATCTTCGTGGTGAGCGGTGAATATGTGTGAGTATCCTGGGTATTTACTATTTGTAGATATGTGTTGTTTCTTCTTCTTCTTCTTCTTTCATTAGTTTAGGGAAAAATTCCCATGGACAGAATTCTAGTTTTGGGTGTGCTATTATTTTAGGTGTTGGTATTTTAAGCATTTTCATATATTGGTTCACTCTTTTGCAAAAGGAGTTTCTTTTTGAGTTTTGCTTTTTTGGAATGTCCGTGGTATATATTTTGAGTAATTGGTGGGCTTGGTTTTCTGGATTTGAAAGAATTTTTATGGCGTAGTTTAAAATAGTTTTCATTCTTCGTATGTATAGGGGTTGGACTTTTCCCTCTGCCAATATACTGGTGACCGGGCTAGTGCGGAATGAATGGGTAGCGATTCTTATAGATGTGTTTAGGATTGGATCGAGTGTTTTAAGTGTGTTTTCATTTGCTGATCCGTAGGCAACACAGCCGTAATCTAATTTGTTTTGAATTAGAGCTTTGTAGGTATTGGTGATAGTTTTTTGGGCTGATAAAGTTTTTAGTATGTTGGTTCTCTTTAGACATTGGTCTTTTAGATTTTTTATATGCGGTCTCCATGTAAGTTGACTGTCATAAGTTAGTCCTAGAATTTTGATTTGATTAATTTATTACATTACATTAATTTTTTTTTGGTTTATGTATAGTTTTAGTTTTTTCTTGCCCTTTTTTCAAACATTATTGCTTCGGTTTTTGTAGCAGAGAATTTGAATCCGGTCGAGTCTGTAAATTTTTGTAGTTTGTCAAGAGAATTTTGAATTATGTATTTGCTAGTTTTTATATTTTTCCCTTCTATAAAGATAGTGATGTCATCTGCAAAGATGGTATATTGAATAGGTGGTGAGATGCAGGTGTGTATATTATTTATGCTTAATAGGAAGAGAGTGACACTTATAACTGATCCCTGAGGTACACCATAGTATGTCTTATTGGGTCTAAAAAGTAATTTGTCTAGTTACGTGTATTTTAAATTATTCCAGTTACCTGTATAGTAAAATACTAGTAAGACCGGTAAGATTCCTTTGTAACTTAAGACGGGATCCTGCTTTAGGACGTCGAAAAATAGCTTTTTTCCGGAAGGCAAAAATAACTGACTAGGAGAGTGCACGGATTGAGGATCACAGATTTTGTTCAAATTTTGAACACGGTTTTCTTATGATCAAATATGAAGAAAGCCCAAATATTAGGGTCTAACGTTCAAAATTTTCGACACAGGAGGTAAATAAAGTTATTTCTCTCTAAAACTTCGTGTTTCGTAATTTGACGATAACTCACCTCCTATTAAATCTAGAAATTCCACCAAAAATCAAACACCGGGAGGTAAACCATATCTCAAAAAAAAAGGTGCGTGACGGCGATTATAGACAGCCAGTCCAGTGCGCATTCTCGATATCGTAAAAAACTCTAGTTCAGCGAGCGACGCATTAGTGTAAAACGGATTTGAAACGATTTCGGAAGTTAGCGACGTGCGATTACGACATCGCAAATATTTTGTGTTAATGATATTTTAAATTTTATGACTTTTATTTATGTAATGAAATTGACCATAATATTCGACAATCCGGCTAAATAGCATTTCAACAGCGACCACGACCCGGACAAATTAAACTTCAAATAAAAAGTTTGATTATTTCAATATATAAATGTATTTTATTTTATAATAATATTATATTATATTCATAAATAAAAGAAAAATGTTGCAATTCATTGGTCATATCGCTCTAATACGTAAAGAAATATCCCCCTTCTTTCATTGTTCTCTACTGTAATAATGTATAAATCTATATTGAATTATACTTATTTGGATCATAAGTCTACGCACTAAACTAATTTGCATACTTAATAGGAATAAAGATATTATACTGAACGATGAATATTAAATTTATATTTGATAATAATTTAAGAAAAATTTAAGATAAATTGACAAATTAAACAATTTAAACTAATTATGCTCACAGATTTTTAAACATAAAGAAAATGTTTATTTTTGATTGTATTACTTGTTTTATTTTTAAGTATATAGATATAGTATACAGATATAGTATATAGACTAGCAATTTAGCTTATGAAATAAAATATATAAATTTTTACAATTCAAATTTCAGACAATGAAATAATCATTGGAGTATTAGGTTACGTAATATAAATCTAACATAAATAAAATTTTATTAAAATTAAAAAAGCACAAATTTTACTGTAGACAAATGGAAATATTTGATGGTCGTTACTATAAAGATACAAAATGGTTTTTACGAGG
>JAWWEO010019613.1:0-13364 GCA_035582975.1 Ormyrus labotus | reverse complement strand
TTGAAACCTCAAAATTTCGATATCGATTTGGCTGTCTAAATAATGCCAAAATATAACAAAAAATGGGCAACACGTTTTTTGCGGCACAAAGTGTGGTTAATTTTTTATCAACTCGCTCTATTTTTTTCTGCAAAGTAAATGAGAAAACAAAGAAAATAAGAGGTCACACGCTTCAATCGATTGAGAAGGACGCTCTAGGGAAGTTTTTTGAAAATTGCTGAAAAACGACTTTTTTATGACTTTAAAAAATTCTCCTGCGCAATTTAGTGCATATAGAGGACTATAAATTTAGCTCGAAGCTGTTTTTATGATGTACTTTTAGAAACAAAATGTTTGGATGACTTAAAAAATGATGATTTACAAGGATTTGCTGATTTTCACTGACTTGACTCATATATATATCATCATTTTTTAATTTATCCGGACATTTTGTTTCTAAAAGTACATCATAAAAACAGCTTCGAGCTAAATTTATAGTCCTCTATATGCACTAAATTGCGCAGGAGAATTTTTTAAAGTCATAAAAAAGTCGTTTTTTCAGCAATTTTCAAAAAACTTCCCTAGAGCTTCATTCTCAATATATATATTGTAACGGGGCAACTTTTATCAAAAGTTGATAAATAATCACTATTTATTTTATTAACGAGCCGGGTGTTTCTCTTACACCGCGGCCTTTCCGTGTACAACGCTGCGGCTCTCTTCACACTTGTAGCCGCAGCTTTTAACCCCGTTCGCTGCTTCCTCGTCCCGCCGGCTAGCTGGAAACCACGAAAGATCGTACGTCGGTAGCGGGAAGATTCGGGGTTAGGAACTCGCTCAATAAACTAACAAATGATCTAAAATGAAATAAGATTCACGCCGAGTGCGTGAATCGTTTATTAAGTCTAGTAACACAAAACAACAAAAAGAAATAGTAAAATATTCTAACGCGCAGGCCGAGACTTGGTTCGCGCGCACTCGGAGCCGTTCGGTCGGGTTCGGCCGCTGCCGAACCGCTCGGAACCTCGGCCTTCCCGGGGTCCGCACCCGGGTAAAATTAACTTCGCGGTTCCTCGCGTTAGCCGTGATAACGGCTGAGATGCGCACGAAATGTCGCCGCGATTAACAATAAAAAAACCTATTGTTAGGTGCTGGCCAGCCGAGCAATACGACGTTTTCTCTATCGTCGTCTCTCTCTCTCTCTCTCGCACTCTCGGCGATAACGGCTGCCGCTGTGCTGCTTATCGCACGCTGCCGCTCCGTTGGCAAAGCCGGCTCTCGCGGCTGTTGTGGAGGCGGCTGCAGCTCGCCTATTACCTCCTCTGCTAGTGGTCGAGGGCCAAATGTACCTCCGTCACTTAAGGCACTCGCACAGCACCACAAACTAGGTAAAAAACCGAACGGAGGGGGATTCAACAGCTGCGTGCAATGGCGGGCCGAAAACTGGCGCGCGAAATGGCTGCTCCCACCTCGCGCGCCACACGTCTCTCCCGCTTACACGGGAAAGAGAGCGCGTAACATGGCGAGACCCGCTCGCCACGCGGCGGACCGCGCGCGCAACGCGCGGTGCGCAGCTTCGCTCTCCCGAGCTCTATCTTTCTTCTTTCTCTTTCTCACGCTGCAAGCCCAGGCCGTTACAATATATATATATATATATATATATATATATTAGCCACACTTTATGCCGTAAAGAAACGTGTTGCCTATTGCTTCCTCCTAGAGGAAGCATTGTGATAGTAATTTTTGGAGTTGCTCGAAAATTGTGTGTGTGTGTGTGTGCGTGTGCGTGTGCGTGTGTGTGTGCGTGCGTGTGTGTGCGTATATGTGTGCGCCTGGATCTCAGCTTCTACTGAACGACTTTTCATCGATCACCGCTCATTTTGTTTGCTTTTATTTTATGTTGGCGGCAAAAAAAATCTTTTTTTGTTTAGCATATTTGTTTTTCTTTTATCGCAAATTTTCGATTATTGAAAAATTTAATTTTAATTTTTTTTAATGATGGAATTGAGATATTTGAATCGAACAAAGGCCAATTTAAAGAGCATAAAAATATTTATAATTTCAGAGAAAAAAAGTTACCCGAGCTCTTATGGTTTTTTTGTTTTTAATAAAAACGTATTTTTTTTTAAAAAGATTATAATTCTTAAATTAAATTATCAACTGCTCTGAAAATTTTCGGTAATTAAGAATATATCTAGCTATATTCTGTAAAAATTTCAAGCCATTTTGTCAATTAGTTTTTTAATAAAAAGGTAAAAACCGAAAAAAAATGAGTTTTCTAGGAGGAACGATTACGGAAGTAAAAAGGCTTTAGCTGTATAGTTTTTCTGCTTATGAAACGTATTAGTTCAAAAGTTATTAGAGTTTTATTTATTATATTTCAATTTTTTGAATAGCTGTATCTTAGTGAATAATCGATCTCTTTCAATGATCGACCACTTATTTTTTTCGTTTTTAACTAAACTTTCAAAATTAAAAAGAATTTTTGAAGTTCATCTACTAGTTTTTGTTTTATAACGATTTTAAGTTATGGGCAAGATGTGGTTTGTACACATAAGAATCCTGCACATATTAATTGTGCACACTTTAGCATTGGTGAAAATTATATATAGATATATCGAGCTATGCTAAAATGTGCACAATTAATATATGCGTGATTCTTATGTGTACCAACCATACCTTGCCAAATTATGTATTGTATCGCGACTATATACATAACACAGTATTGTCATACTTTTATTATTATCATTATTATTTTATTATGACTTTTTACATTAGTTTTAGCAATATAGTTTAAATAAAATACGAATAATTACTTTTCTGTGACTAATATTAGTTAGAGAAAATTTAGTTTACTTGAAATTTTTGAAAAGGTAACACCAAGTTAAAATCACCTTTATGCTCTTTTATTGAAAATTATTTTTTAATACGACTTGTACAAAGCTTGATTTAGTGCATGATTTTTATTTAAGCTGGCGCAAGGCATTTCAAAAATTCTGTATTTTAGAATTTTAAATATTCCAATAACAAAAGTTTTATTTAAATTTTGTTAGTTGTTCATTAAATTTTAAAATGAACATATAAAAATAAAATAATAATAAAAACGAGATAATAATGAAACAATAAATTAGTTAGGAGGAAGCTAACTGCCAATGACTTGGCAACGGTTTTTTTTATTTATTTAAATTTTTTCTAGTTTTATTAAACTTTAAACTCTGTTAGTCCTTTTTGATATTCGTGAAAAATTGATATATTTTAAACTTATCCTTAATAAATATACAGTTTAATCATAAAATAAACGTAGTACCTTCTTTTACATACTATTTTCTTATAAAAATAATTTTTACAACTTAGAAACCGCTGTCAAGTCATTGACAGTTAGCTTCCTCTTAACTAATTTATTGTTCCATTATTATTTCATTTTTATAATTATTTTATTTTTATATGCTCATTTTAGAATTTAATGAAAAGCTAACAAAATTTAAATATAAATTATATTATTGAAATATTTAAAGTCCTATAAAACAGAATTTTTTAAATTCCATGTACAAACATTGATTTCGCGCACACTTGAATAAAAATGAATGCGCTAAATTAAGTCATATAAAAATATTAGACAAATAAAAGTAATTCTTTTTATTTTATTTTAACTATATTCCTAAAACTTCAAAGTTCTATGTTATATATATAATCGCGATACCATACATAACTTAAAATCGTTATAAAACAAAAACTAGTAGATTAATTTCAAAAATTCTTTTTAATTTTTAAAGTTCAGTTATAAACGAAAAAAATAAGTGGCCGATCATTGAATGAGATCGATTATTCACTAAGATACAGCTATTCAAAAAATTGAAACAAAATAAATAAAACTTTAATATCTTTTGAACTAATCCGTTTCATAAGGAGCAAAAATAAACAGCTGTGAACACGTCAATGATCTACCTTTTCCCAAAATTTCAAGTAATTTAAAGCCTTTTTACTTCCGTAATCGTTCCTCCTAGAAAACTTTTTTAAAAAACTATTTATTCTTGTTCCTGACACCTTAAATTCGGATTTTTCGGACAACTCCAAAAATTACTATCACAATGCTTCCTGTAGGAGGAAGCAATAAGTCGCTTTGAAAAGGTCTAAAAAAAGTTTCCTAATATTTTATAGCTATATAATAGTAAATTAAGATGTTTCAAAGGTGTGCCCAATATGAATGTGAATATATCACTAGGAAATCACAGGAAACTGCATTTTTCAAATAATGACAAAAATGAATAGTTTTTCAAATATCTAAAATAAGTTTTGCATTGCATAAAATTTTAATATTTCTTACGTTAGTTTTCATAAAGCCTGTGAGAATGCCGTCGAATTTTTAGATGTGCCACTTTTCGTTAAAAAATGGTGTAAGTTTAAAATATGGTTAGTCTACGGGCCGCCCGTATTGAAAAATTAAGTTTTTCCTTGGTACATTTAAAATATCATAGAAAGGTACGTTAAAATACCGGCCAATTTACCATTATTATGTTAGAAAACATTCCGCAAATGCTTCTAAAATTATTATAACATGGTAGTAAGTTATATTAAAAGTAAGAAATAAAAAATTTATATTAAGAAATAAAATTCTTCTTATTGAATTAAGAAGGACAATCGTGCTTTCAACAATTATAATTCTAATTTTGAATAATGATATAATATATTATTTCCTTATTAAGTATTTTTTAATTATTTTTTGAATAAAAAAAATGTTTGTCTCGCTGTGATTAATTTTTCTTCCGAAAGCACTAAATGCAACATCTAAATATTGTTACATGAGAAGGGCACGCTGGAATCTTTTGGAAAAATATAAACAAGTAAGAGTATGGGTGAGTGAGTGATCAAATTAACCCGCAGTCGCATTTTTCCTTTCCTCCTAAAAAATTATATGAGATAAATGTGTCATAATTTAAATCAGTTGTAAAATTTTAAGAAAATAAAAAAATGAATAGTGTTGAAATGAAGAATTTAAAAAGAAAAAAGAAAAGCGAAAGCTTTAAAATGCGAAGAAAGAAAAACGAAAAATCGCGTTTCAAGAATTTAATAAGAAAAAATAAAAAAAAATAAAACTGGAGCAGAATAAGTAAGCCAAAACAAAAAAATAAAAAAAGATGATAAAATAAAATTTTCAAATACTTAAAAACAAAAAATTTTATTATTTCACTAAATACATATAGTATGTAAGTTAAAACTAATTATAAATAATTTAAGTGATTTTTTTGTTTTTTTTTATGTTATTATGTAAATTAATGTTAATAAGTCTGTAAAAATTAAATACATATGTTATTTAAGAATAAAAGATATTGTTTTCTTTATTTTATGGCTAATTTTTAATGATTAAAAAGAAAAAGAAAATTTTTTCAAAAATAAAAAAAGAAGTTCTTAAAACAATTAGGGACCCTTCTATATTCTTATTATTTGAAGCTATTTCTTCAAGAACAAAATTAGATCAGCAGTATGCTTCAAAAAAAAAAATTAATTTATCTACTACCCAAAAGTTAAAAGTTTCCAGGATTTGCTTATATATATAAAATCTGTAAAAATTTCAAGCCATTTTGTCAACTAGTTTTTGAGTAAAAAGATGAAAACTGAATTTTTAAAATTCATGATTTGTTTTATAATGATTTGAAATTGTACATGGTATCGCGATTGTACAGAACAGTCATATTTTTCTTATTATTATCTTATTATTATTTTACTATGATAATTTATAATAAAATATTATTTAAAAATATTTTAATTAATGAATATTTATTCAAACAATTTTTAAAATACTGCTATCCAAATATACTTCATATTTGAACTAATATTCTAAATGTTGGAACGATAAATTAGTTAGGAGGAAGCTAAGTGCCAAATATGGCTTAAGCTACTTTATTAAAAACTTTTTCTTACGCACTTTCACCGTTCGCTTAGACTAGAAAAAGTAGTACTTTTGCCCACTGCTGCAATTTTCTTTTTTTTTCTTTATACCGATCGAAAGACTTTGAACCTACAAATAGTAACGAAAAAAATTTATTAAAAAACTCTTATGTTGTCGTGGCCAGTACTGCATCGACATCTCCATGACTTTTAAATGTAAAGTATTGAGATAATAATTTTGCAATTTCCAAAGGCTTTGAAATGATCTACTAAGTAACATTTAGGGGTAAATTAGTAAAATCGAGCTGAACGTGTGAAAAATAAAATTTTAATATGGTTACATATTTTTCTTGCTCAAAAAAACTTATATTCTTTATAGTAAGACATTAAATAGAAAAATTTAAATGTAATAGAAAATAAAAATTAACGTCAATACTGGCACATTATTACTTCTAATGGTAATTTTCGACACGGGTGCCGGAAAATCATGCCAAAGTCATGATTTTGAAGTGAGAGCGGTTAAAATAAATAAATTATTAGTTTTATAAAAATAAAGACTATAAATTAAATGATTAATCAATAAATTTATCTTTATTTAATAATCTTTCCCTCTTTTTGTCTATCCCTCTTTCTTTTAATCAAATATATATAAAATTTGCTTGTTTGTGTATTTGCGATGTCCGCCCCAACTAGCAATACTGGCTACGCTCGTGCTGCAAATGTTGGGCGGGCATCGAATACACACAAACGCGCTTAATCAAATACCGTATGAAGTGTCCGAAAGAGATCAGGTTAGGTGGAACGCAGGAACCACAGTTTTTGAGTTTATAAAAGAAATAGTCAACGTACTTTCGTCAGGGATAGAGTAAAACATTATTTCTTACACAGGAGTAAAATGGAACTGCCCCACGAACGTGAACGACGCTCTTGGCTTCGCCTCGGATGTCATATCACGTTCGTGCGAAAGTTCCATTTTCCCCCCTTGTAAGAAAATCTTCTATTGCATGTTAAAGTACATCGTGTGAAAAAAATTGTAAAAAATTTTCATAGCAAAATATTGAAAAATAAGCCAGTGACAGAGTATTTTCTGAAACAGGATTTTAAAAAGACGTTTTACATTAGACATCGTTCGTCGTAGAATCATGTGAAATAAAAAAAGTCGGATTTTTCTTAGTTAGAGTGTGACTGCGCCCCCCCCCCTCCCGTTGTTTTTATATTTTTTTTTCCATTTTTTAAAGAAAAAACAGGTATTTTGAACAAAAAATTCCGCGATTTTGTACGTGTAAAACTACCTTAAGGGTAGGGTACAGTCACAAAAAAACTATATTTAATAATTTATATTTACAGAAATGTAACTATGTTTTAGTTACATAAAAATAGAGAAAGAAAAAAATTCTCAGCCTATTTCAAAAGCCTGTGTAACTTTTTTATAAATATAAGAACCTACCTTCGTGCACAGTTTCCAGCTAGATTCAATGAAACTTGCCTCATAAGGAACATTTACAGATTGAAACAGTTGTTTTTGAGAAAAACAACTTTAAAGTTTTTCACAAAAATAATTTTATAGCTTTATTAGTTGAGCAGTTCAAAATTTTCCAACGCCGTATAACTTCTTCCTGCTTTTTTAATGAAGTTTCTGATGACTACTGATACTTTTTTTAATTTGGTGCACTTATCAAGACTAAGAGATTCGTTTCCAGCTAATTTCTGGTTCGACTACTTCTATGGCACTTGAAGATTAAAAAAATGTATCTCATTCTTCACATTCTTCTTGATTTCTTTTCTCTCGTTGAGTACAGTATAATGAGTAAAATGTGTGCTCGTTGGTGCCATGTGTAGTTATTAAAAGATGCACTAATATATACAATTTCATTAATTGTGTCACTTCATAAATGTACAAGCTTCTCACTCACACACTGTATTCAATATTTTTAAGCATTTCTGAAATAAAAAAAAATAAGTTTTTTTGGTGATTTTTCACTGTACTCTACCCTTAATGTAAAAAAAAACACCGGGGGTTTATATGTACAATGTGTGTACCAAATTTGAAAAGAATTGGTTCAGTCCTTTCCGAGTTCTGATATTCACCGACTTTGAAAAAGTCATTTTGAGAAAAACGCGCTTAAAGTTTTTAACTTTCATGCTCCTCTGTTAGAGGAGGGATCACTAAAAGGTTTATACTTTGAGAGTTTTGCTCCGATCGACTTGAAATTTTGGCACAACATTCTTGAAATAATTTACTATAAGAATCGCCAAAAAAAAATTTTCGATTTTTTGACCATACTCCCCCCTTAAAAAAAAGAGAAAATGGGTATTTAACTCCCTTAGAATGTCATGTTTTCTAGTAAATTGTTTTTTCTTTATAGTGTTCGTAAAAATGAATTTTACCCACCATTTTTGATGCGTAAAATAACTTCGATAGAGTGTGGGTAACATAAAGAATAGTGCATAATAATATATTATGCAACTAGAGTTTGAAGAAACTTTTTTTTCACGAGAAGCGACGGCCGCCAAGGAGTCGCCAGCGTAGTCGACGACGATTGCCGCGACAATCGCTTGAGTGAAAAAAAGGCACACACAAGTTACATATGCTATTTTTTGATCGGCTGTGCGTGAAGGCCGTGCTCGACGGAAAAAAATTTTTTTATTTATTGTATGGATTTCAGAGTCGACTGCAGAGTCGATCAAAAAATAAGGTTTGCAACACGGGCGTAAAACTTTGCGTAGTCGCCGGCCCTTGGGTAAGCAAATCGCCCGATGCGTAAAACTCTACCTTTTGTTACGAAAATCATTATTTTCAATATCTTAATTTCTGTAGCGATTTAATGTTTAGAGCTGGAGATTCTTATATCAAAAATAAAAAAATGTATTAAATTCAAAATGAATAATATTTTATTTGAGTACGCTTTTTACAATAGAAAATAATTTTTCCTATTTTCTATATTATAAAGATAATACTTTCTACATAAAAGTACTACAGGCTCAGAAGCCTGAAAAATTTGCAATTCAAGTTTAACCCTTTGCGGCATACATTAATTAGAGTATCAAGTTTTTATGAACATTGGTATACAGAGGTTTTTGGGATCACTGCTCATGAAACACAACTCAGATTTTGAAAATTTAAAATGGCTGATCCAAGATGGCGGCCAAAATTTGAAAAATATTTCGATTTTTTTGAAAACTAGTATATCGGGGTTTGAGGGATTCCTGATCGTAAATCGGGCATCAAAAACAGGCATCAAAAAAACAAAAATAAGAACATAAAAAGTGAAAATTATAGAATAAGAAAAATATGGAAAAATTGTATCAACTGCAAATATTATATAACTGTCAAATTGGTTATTTGAAGTACGAGGCCGCCTTCATGGATCCGCCATTTTTAAATTTCAAAATACGAGTTCAGATTCGTGTTCAGAAACCACGAAAACCCCTGCATTCCAATTGCAAAAAAATCCAAATATATTTCAAATTTTGGCCGCCATCTTGGATTCGCCATTTTGAATTTTCAAAATCTGAGTTTAGATTCCTGATCAGCTAGACCAAAAACCCCAATATATAAATTTTCATAAGAATTAAACTAAAAGTAACGCCAATAATGAATTTTTATCACAAAACAGGATGTTTTTCAGAATTTGTTAATAAATATTAACAAATTAACAAAAAATTTGAAAAGTTTGTATACAAATTTTAATACTTTAATATCCCCTTATCATGAAACAACGAAAAACCTTGGATAAAACCTATAAAAACTACGTTGAAAACGCAAAAAATAGTATCAAAAAAGGTGGGAATACGTGTTCCCACCATGCCGCAAAGGGTTAAAATAAGAAATAAATAAAGCTCTAATTTCCTAACAATTATCCTAATCTTAGAAACTCCGTTAAAACTATTCAAATAAAATCGGGCTCTTGATATAAGAATGAAACTAGAGGTTATAAAGAATTGCCACGATATCTAATAATTCATAAGCCGTCTTCCAGATGCGCTACGACGAAAAAGTAAATTGCGCTCTTGAATTTCACAAAAAACCTTTTCCTTCTGCCAAGTTATGCAAACCCTCTTCTCAACGTTCTCTTAAAACAATGACTAGGAGGGACCACAGCGATGATAACGAAGCAGGGCTCGGCAAAATTTTCATATCCCCGGGGAGACGGCGTTGACGACATTAGATCGCATCGGTGCGAGACAGAGACAGAGAGAATTATATTAGGGATATTGGAATATACGAGCGCGTCGACCGTAAAGAGACGCGCGCACAGCTGCACCGGACGAATTTAATTGCTGGACTTAGTCTTTAAAGGCGCGATGCAAATGAGTCGTAAAAGCTGAGAAGCACGGTGCGGCTCGCCTACATTTACGAGCTATGAGTTACCCAGGCCACCGCAGTTTCTCATAAAACCCTTCTTTATCGACATACCTGCGAGTGAGCGTGGGATATACAACCTGATATGGAAGTTATATGCTCTACTCGCAAGCTTAGATTTTGATGGAGGAAAAATTTAGTTTCATCAACGCTATAGACTTAAGAGTAAAAAGGCAAATACCTACTTGATATAAGAAGAAAAATATCCGATGAAAAATTACTACATTTTTTATCAAACAAAGAACAAACTTAAGGAAACACGACAGTAAAAAATGTTCAAAAACGTATTATTGTAGTTTAAATAAGAATAGATTACAGATTAAAAACTGTATTTTCAACAACAGATCTTGTAAAAAAACTTAATTGTATAAAGATCTACCACTTCTTTGTTTTTCGTTTGAATTTAATGCAAAATGACTCAATTGATTCAATTTCATATAATGTCCTCGAGAGAAATATTTGGATGCAATTAATGAGTACAGTGTGAAAAATAATTGTTTAAAGAAATTCATATCATTCTTCCCGATTCGTCCGTAAAATTTCTAAACATTTTTTTTTTTTGTATTTAAAAAATGTCGTAATGCCACAAGGGACGAGATAATTTTATTATTAATGTATAAGAGAATCTGAAATCCATGAAATTCTTTAAAATCTAACCGTAGTAGAAAAGGAAATAGAGAAAGCTAAAATTAACTGCAATATTGAAACATTTGTTGCAACGTTTCGTTGGCTAAATCATTCAAATGCTTCAGGCTAGATTTTATTGAAAAAATATATGGAATAAATATTCATAATACAAATTAAAAATCACTTCATAATATTATAATTGTATCTTAATACTAATTAATGAAACGTTAACGACTCTAGTAACTTAAATGGTATAAGCGAGATCAAGTTAAATTATGAATACATCAGATATCAAGTATAAGCATAAACATGAGATTTAGATGAAATCAAAACATAGATAAACAAAAATTCCTAATTTTAATTTTTGTATAATCGAAAAACTCGCACTATTTAGAAAACTATTTAGAAAATATGTCTTTTTTATTGATCTTGTTAGGATCACATTTGATGCCATTTCAGAAATAATTTTATTGTTCTACAGTTGGATTCTAGATCTAAAATTTTAGTTTTTTCCCTATCATATCTATCCTGTATCGGAGACGATGCACACTGGTCTAATTTGCCAAATCTCGCGTCAAAATTCATTTTTTCGAAGTCTGGAATGTCTTAGTATGTTCCTTATTTTATTGATAATAATGTTCCAAAAAATGGAAATTTCATGTAATTTTAGTCAATATTTTATTTTTCGCAAAGCTGTAAAGTCAAGTTAAATCCATGTTTTTAACAAATTTTTAATTTTTATTGTTTTTACTAACTTTATATGCCTCAGATACATTTTATCATTTACAATACGTTAAATTAAACCCGTCATCATCAAAATACATACTATCAAAGAGACTTATGTATTGTTTACTATATGACGTAGTCATTATTCGTTTTTATTATTGCAGTATTAATAAACATCTTTTTTTTTCTTTTTTCCAATAAATTTATCAAAGTAATTATGTTCCCTGTACTTCCCTGTTTCAAATAAAATTTTTTTCGTTAGTACAAGTCATATACTACAATATCCATTAAAAAAATTGAGAAAAATGTGTTAAATGAAAAAAAAATAGTGAAAAGACATTTAAGGGGGTTATATACCCATGTTTTTCATTTTTAAAAGAACCTGTAAAAAATAAATTAAAATTAGTAATAGTTTTTATTTCTTGTGTAATAAAAATATAGCTCATTTGTAATCAAATAGCTTAGACAAAGGTCTATAGACCCATTTGATTCAAAGATGTTGCAATCTCGATTTGACATTTTTTTCAGTATGTAACTGCCTTAATACCGGATGATGTATTTTAATAAATTTAAAATAACAAGTATAAGTTTAATAAAGAATATTTCGAAACATTACGTTAACCGTGTAATGTTTAAAATAGCGTTAATTCATGTTAACCGTGTAGTGTCTCAAATAACGTTAGTTTATGTTGACCGTGTAATGTTTAAAATAATGTTCGTTTATGTTAATCGTTAGTTACATTGAAAATGACGTTGACTTTTGCAAGAAAAAAAGAAAAAATGTTCTTTTCTTGGGAAGGGGGGGAGATAAACAATTTTTTTCTAATTTTCATAGTTTACAATTTAAAACGCGTTTTTATCGAAACGACTATTTTAAAATCGGTGGATACGATATCTTAAAAACTTCTGTACCGATCCGATTCATGTTGAACATAATTTTACAATACATATTTTACTAGGTTGCAACGTTTTTCCTTTTTATTTTTTTTTCGCTGAAGATCGATTTTACAGCTACGAAATAACGCCATTTTTAGGGTAAATATCGTTGTTTTGGCTTCAATTAACCGTCAAAAATTAAAAAAAATTTTTAAAATAAAAGGACAACGTTGCGATCTACATTTACTTTTGAACTAATAATTTTTTCCAACTATTTGTGTTTCCGATGATTTTGGGAGGAGTTCTCGTGGACACCTCAAAACGTAAATGACCTCCATCAATTCACTCTCACTGGCTTGTTTATGAATATTTTTTGACGAAAAAGTTACTGAATGTTCTTCAAATGTTATATAACTATGTGCAAAAGCTTTAATAAAGTAACTTTAATAGTCTTCAAAAAAAGTTCTCAAAAAAGTCAGTCGTTTTGACCCGTTATTCCATACCCCTCTCCCTTTAAATACGTAAATGTCATTTGTTTTAGAACAAAATATAAAAATTTATATATTTTTTTTAAATATTTTCATCTATATGTTGAAAAAACGCGAAACAATTACTTTCAATGCGTATAAATCGTTATTTCGAATTAAGACGCGAGATTCGGCAAATTGGACCACTGTGCGATGTTGATTAACTACTGATTCTTAACTATTGTTTCTTCTATGTTCATTAATTCTCATATTAGTCCAGTCGGTGAAGCTCAAAAACAGGCCATTTCGCGCATTTCGACATATAGGCAGTTTTTTTTTGGAATCGCTTCCTTAGAGTGCCCCCAATATGGAACCAACAACCCGAAGTCTCAACTCTGGTAGCAAGTATTGTTAAATTGCAAAAATAAGGCACTTTTTTT
>JAWWEO010019612.1:0-13367 GCA_035582975.1 Ormyrus labotus | reverse complement strand
TTTTCTACGTTTTAGATAAAGTATAGAATCAAAAAATCAAATAAAAAAAAATTGATTTTTGGAACCTTTTTCAGTATGTAACCCCCTTAAACTTTAAATTCAATTTCTTAAATAAGAACATGAAAATTCTTACGTAACTTCTCGGATGTTGGTTGTAAAAAGTAAGTTTCGAGACCAATAATAAATTGAATTTTAAACTAAAAAAGTCCTTAGTATGAACTAAAAAATGATTTGCAAGGCTCTGCTTTTCATTATTAGTACCTCAAATTACATTTTATGACCAGTAACCGAAAACTTACGTAAGAATTTCCATGTTCTTGTTGAATTAAAATTTAAACTTATTAAGCAACAGACAACTGTTAATCATAAAAGTTAAAAGTAAGGAATAAAATATTATTATTATTCATTATGAATATTATTATAATTATTGAGAAACACTCAACTACGGTCTTTATAAACCATTTCCTTTATTTTTTTTTTTTTTAAATTTAAAATGTACAATTGTTTACTTCATTATTTACTTTTTAAGTAGCATTTTTTATCGTCTATTTATTATTAAAATAAAAATTTTTCGATGTATGACATAGCAAAAGGACTATTAAATTTACCCACGAATTTGCATAAGTGGCCTTTTAAATTTACCCACGAAAAATTTTCTTTTGAATACCCGATCAATGGAATTTTTATCATGGTTTTTCTTGGCTAGCTCGCTGTCTAGCTTAGTGGCGGGATTGTTTACAATGAATTTACCTCTGTCTCTCTCGCCAGTGTCAGTCCGCTCTCCTTCCCAAATTCTAGCCCGCGAGCGAGGACCGCGCATTAGGCCACGCCTGCTCGCGCTTGACGCGTCTTGATTGGCCTTATGCCTTTAATTTTTAATTGATCATAGCTCAAATCTATGCATCGCAGAGAAAAATGGCTAAGAGTTTTTTGGTTCAGAATTGCCTTGTCTATTCGATGGTATACTTTTCTGCATACCTTTTCTGAATACCCTGTATTTCTACAGCTGTTACGCTCCATCCAGCCTGACTATGAGCGAGTTGACCGATTTTCTAGACCGACTGACTTTGGATGCGAAGCAGTACTCTCCCGTGGCAATAGCTAGGGACGGAACCACATTTGCAAGAGGCGAGGCAACATTGATAGTGGACCTAACCTTCATGAGTAGCTCCTTCTCAGAGGTCACTAAACGTGAGGGGTCATGGATATCTACACTGTGAGCGACCATCTAGTAATACCGTGAGAAGTCTCTAGTGGCTGGAGAGCCAAAACTCCACCCAAAAAGATCAACGTAATTAGCTGGAAGGCAAACGCCTTTGATTATAACACGTTTCGGGAAGCATTGGGTAATCGTCCGATCAATGGTAGTAGTGCTACAGGTCAAGGCACGGTACGAGACACGGTCAAGTGCGCGTTTTCTTTCATACGTACATATTTTTAACCGAAATACAAATTAAATGATATAGCAAAATAGACACGCGCGTACTACGTCTTTTTTTTTTTTTTTTTTGTAAAACGTAGATAATTTTGAAATTAGTTATAGAGTTCGAAAACGCATTGAAGCAACTTTTACGGGGCAATTTTCATCGGATTCAGCTGAAACTTTGCATACAGGTTGGAGATTATGTTAGCAAAAAAGTTACAGAGGCTTTTGTCCTTCAAATAACTTTTTGCTTCTTTAGCTGTCTGAAATATCAATGAACATATACCAATACAAAATTATATTGTTGTATTGCCATTTTTTTTAAAATAAACAAAAAAGGCAAGAAAATGGCAATTTTTTCATAAAAAAATCAACTTTGGAATTACTGTTATACTTAGAATCGTTAAAATGTATTTCTAGGGGGTTTTTGGGGTCGCTAATTACGAATCTGAAGTCAAAATTTGAAAATCTACAAATCCAAGATGGCGGACCAATGTGACATATTCGATCCGCCATCTTGGATTTGAAAATTTTCAATTATCTTCTTCGGATTCGTGATAAATGACCCAAAAAATCTCCAAGTAACAATTTTAGCCAAAAAATATTCTTTTTAAAAAATGTGTTTTTAAAAAAGAGAAAAATACTATTTATTTCGGCCGAAGTTGATCGTGAACTTTAGTTTATTACAAAAGAAAAGTATCATACAAAAGAATAGAGACTCCTAGAGATTAAATGAAGCGATCGCTTCACGCCGCGAATGGTTTCGTCGTCTTCCTAAAACAAATAGACGCACGGAAACTTATTTTCTAATGTTACACTCAATCGAAGTCTAAGCTTATGTCTAAGTTGATGTTTCTAACTTACACTTACATTCTATGTCTAAATGTTACGCACGTGCCTTATGTCTACACTTATACTAATCGCACGCAATGACAATGTTTGTACACGCAAGCCGAATCTCAGGTCGGGGGGGGGGGGGGGAGCTGTGAACGCCCTCTCAGGAATGCCCGGGAAAGGTGGGAGAGAGATCTTTTACGGCTAACCCTTAGATGGGTGGAGTTGCCGAGGTTGGCAGGTAGCATAGCTATTTAACCTCCAGACGGGCCTGGTGCGATGTACAGCGGTTACTGATAACACAGTCCAGACGCACCTGACACCTGTGTGAACGGCTTAAGGGGGAATTATAACCATCATTTACCTTTAAAAAAAACACCTGAAACAAAAAATCCTTAGTATTAAGAGTTGTAAAAAAAAATATATATATTAAAAATAAAGTTTATTGTGATCAAATGGGCCCAAACTGTACTCTGTAGACCCATTTGATCCAGAGATATAGATATCTCAAATTTTTTACTTTGGCGTAAGCCCCAGACTGAACCGATAGATGGATTTTCATCAACCAGGGCTTAAAATCTTTGTTTTTTATACCATTCCAAACTGAAGCTGTTTTTAAGTTGAAATATTTTGGTTTATTATTTTTCAATTAAAAAAAATGAAACAAACCGCTGCCAAGTCATTGGCACTTAGCTTCCTCCTAACTAATTTATTGTTCCATTATTATATCGTTTTTATTACTATTTTATTTCTGTATGCTCATTTTAAATAAAACTTTTTTTATTGGAATAATTAGTCCTAAAAAACAGAATTTTTGAAATCCCTTGCGCAAAGCTCGATTTTTTCATATAAAAATATTAGCCAAAGAAAAGTAATTCTTTTTATTTTATGATGAATATCCGTTCAGTAGAAACTGAGATCCAGAGAGAAGCAAAGAGTGCATGCGGGCACGGCGACTGGCTCAGCGCGGATGGAAAAAAGCCAACTACGCGGAACTAGAGATAAAATACAAAGAGGTGCGCCGTAAGCTAAGTAAAGCCATCAAGCACAATAAGAAGAAATGCTGGGAAGAGCTCTTGAATGAAGTCGATAGTGATCCGTGGGGTAGACCTTACGGAGGGGTAATGGCAAGACTGAGAAGCCAGCCAATGCCATCACCTACGTGTCCTGACCTATTGAAAAAGATAATGGCAGAACTGTTCCCACAACAGTCAGAGACCCGCTTCTTAGTAGAATGTAATGATGTAGAGTCAATCCCGACAGTGACAGAGGAGCAACTATTGAATGCCTGTGGTAGATGCGGAAACGCCAAAGCACCAGGCCTTCATGGAATACCGAACATAGCACTGAAAGCGAGCATAAAAACAGTTCCAGAGTTATTTTAGGATCTGTACAACACTTGCCTGCAGGAGGAAATTTTTCCAGCCAATTGGAAACAGTAGCGACTAGTACTCTTGCCCAAGGGGAAAAAGCCCCCAGACGAAGTCTAATCCTACCGACCGCTCTGTATGCTCGACACGATTGGTAAGATATACACACACACGCCCGTACACACACAACAAACACATAGACACACACTGGAAAATACGCGTCAAGATACACGGAAGAGGCTACGAGCCAGCAAGTAGAGTGGCCAGAGAGCCATCATCTAGGAGGGTCCACAGGACAATGGCCCCACCCCGAAGTAATGCCTAGCGGCGGTTTCCGGGGTGGCTCAGCTATAGAGAAAAGGGTTATTGGTTTTGGTGAGTAAGAATCTCACACTACCAGAAAGTGCGGTCCCTTCCTGGTGTCTACTGGCGGCAAGGAGTCGTCAGACGGCCGGCGCGGTCTGCTTATGGCCGCGCCGGTTGATGAAGATTTCCCATACTCCCTCGTAAAATAAAAAACACGCATACACACACACACACACATCCATACAGACATTTTTCAAAAACCATTTATTCTTGTTCCTGACACCTTAAAATACAATTATAACCGATTTTTCGAACAACTTCAAAATTAATATCACAATGCTTCCTCTAGGAGCAAGCAATTGATCAATTTTAACAAATTTCATGAATTTTCTCAATTTCTCTTAACTTAAAAATAGTAAACCAAAATATTACTCTTAGCCAGGGTAACCACGTTGATTATGCTGTATGGTGCCCCAATATGGGCGGATGCCATGTTGGTGAAATCCTACTCACTTAAGCTATCGACAGTGCATAGGAGAAATGTATTGAGGGTCGCTTCTGCTTACCGCACGGTATCAGAGGAGGCTGCATATATTATAGCAGGCATGCCATTAATTGACCTTCTGGCAATAGAGAGGAAGGATATTTTTGAGAGGAAGAAACGGCTAAACGATAGAACCCCAAAGGAAATCTGGGAATCAGCGAGGAAGCAGACAATGGATGCGTGGCAAAGAAGATAGGATGCTAGCAACAAGGGGCGAAGAACATATCGCCTTATTCCAAGAATACAAGATTGGATTGACAGAAGACACGGTGAGGTTAATTACTATATAACACAGTTTTTGACCAGGCACGGATGCTTCCGCGCATACCTGCACCGATTTAAATTAGAAGATTGCCCATACTACCCAGTATGTTTGGAAATAAAAGAAGATGCTGAGCATGTTTTTTGCGACTGCCCACGATACCGGAAAGAGAGAGAAGAATTAGAGTGCTATCTTCAGTCCAGAGTAACCCCTGAGTCAATTATGATGGCGATGCTGACCTCAGAGGACGGATGGGCTGCAATCAGCAATTATGCAGCAAACATCTTGAAAAAACTTCGAAAGGACGAAGAACAAAGGAGAAGAAGGAAATAGGTGTTTGTATGTATATATAGGTGCGAATGCGAGTGGGGGTGTGTGAGTGTCTGGTAGGAGAGAGTGGGTTATGGATGTGTGAGTGCTTGTTTAGCGAGGAAGGGGGTGTAGGGGGTGTGCTTGTGGATGTGTGAGAGGGGGGATGTCTGGGTGTGAATGACTGACTGCAGTTGACGACTACGGAGATGACGACCACATCAGAATGAAGGGGGCAAAAGCCCTACGTCCCCCCACGAAGCAATGCTTGGCAGCAGTACCGCCGGGATAAAGGATTCAGATGACGGAGCACGGGGACCTTTACGGAGAGTTGATAAAGGTAAGGGAGAGGATGAGAGTTACAATTGAAGATAAACAACATGACTCTTCTCTATAATCTCTTTGTCGAACCCTGTCATTGAAGGGTTGAATTAACTATTAACAAAAATATCAGGATCATTACTATAAATTAATATCTGTATTATAATTTTGTCTTCAATAAGTGAAAGCTTACAGTGATCCATGCGCATGATGTTAAAAGCAGCATGTCTGCAGTATCAGACAATGCTAGCATAGGGCTTAGAATTACATATCTGTAACAACATTTACGGCCCCAACTTCACTTTTAAAATACCCTTTAAAACAGAACGCTATTTAAAAAAGCACTTCAAAATTATGGCTAAATAGGACCTGAAACAGAAAAATTAAAGCACTTTTTTTAGCTTGCCAACTTCAATTGATAATATAATAACTTTCAAATTTACCTGCTTCGCAATAGTACTATTGTGTCCAGGGGTATTTTCCTTGACGATCCTTGAAGATTTTACATCTTACTGTTACGTCCGAATTTAATCGGACGGTTTGTTGCTCTTTTTAAACCTACCACCTTCATGGCAATAGCTTGAGACGAGCGTTGTTGGTGACGTTCTCCATGCGAATTTAACTTATCCCAGCTTCATTTCTGGCTGGGGAAACTATGCATGCATAAAATTTGATCACTGTAAAATAAGCGTAAAATAGTGACACCTACTATTGTCTTTATGAGATGCCGCTACTCTTTACCTCTTTCAGGACGATTATCTTTCAGTTTTTTTTTTACCTTGGTTATTGTAGTGTATGTGAACTAAGATAGTATGTAATGACGTATATGTATATGTCTGGATAGATGAGGTGATGAGAGCACGCATGTATTTAGAGTGAGACACACGGCAGTCGATTATAAGCCGTCGTGATAAACACTGGTCATGTAAATAAAGCTCCGCTTAACTATTTGAGAAGTTTCTATCCTACTCACTCATACACTTCAGTGGCGACGAAGTAAATCGGAATGCAAGTGCAAAATTAATTAAATAACAGAGTACACAATTGGTGGTTGATGGCACGAAAAAGTGATACTAAAGGTATATCGTGGATTTACGATTTGAGTTGTAACAAAACAGTTTTACTGAGGGCGCAAAACTATTTTACTCCGTGCCGGACTAGGCTCAGTGCGCCAAGGTTCGGGCGGAGTTTTACTTTACATTTAATTTTTAGTGTTAATCAGGAAAAGGAACGCTTTTAGGTGTTTGAAATCAATTTAAAATTCTGCAAGTAATTTTAAACTTAATTCTATATTACTATAATTAACATAAAATTTACAAGTCACAATAATATATATAAATCATTCACGCTTTCGTTCATCGAGCGGCGGACTGGTGGCTCATACCTGTAACATTTAATTTAATCCTGTTACTATCGCAACTAATCTAACTGCACGCGGAAACCGGCTGTTACGTCCGAATTTAACCGGACGGTTTGTTGCTCTTTTTAAGCCTACCACCTTCGTGGCAATAGCTTGGGACGAGCGTTGTTAGTGACGTTCTTCTTGCAAAGTCTGAGAGTAACTAAGTGGAGAATCTTTAACTTAGGAAAAATCTTTTTCCCAGCTAAAAATTCTCGCTCCTTAGAAACCCTTTTTTTTATATATAAGTTCCGTTCCTACTTACCCGGCCTACACATGCTAGCTAGCTATTTCTATTCAAAATTTCAGGGTTTTATGGTTTTATTACTCTTCTCCGGTTTCAGGCACGCCCTGGCCCTAACCAGCCGAATGTACGGTACAGGCGGTAAGGCCCCCCGTCTTTTACGTTCGTCCTCCTAACGCTGATAAAACTACAGCACGGTACATGCGGTTAGGCCTCCCGTCTTTTGCTATAAGTTTTAAATATGACCCTAATGCTTACGTCTATCAAGCTAGCGAATCCACTATATATATACTCTATCTACTAAAACTACAGCTAAGATTGGCTTTAAACTTGCGCGTATCCTTGGTTTACCTCTATACAGGTAATACTAACAATTTCATCGGGAATTTCTACGTATAAGCTCGAGCAGCAAATTCAAGCTTTTGACATCTCAAAAAAAAACACATCTTTCAAATTAACCTACATAATTTGTTAATAAATAACACCAGGTTGACTTGAAACTGGTCACCTTTTTTGATATGCATGTCTGTAGATAATACGCGGGATTTTATCGAGATTTTTTAAGCAGAGGCCCCAGCAACAAATTCTAGAGGGCGGAAGAAGGAAAGATCACCCACAACGATAAAAATCAAGCACAGATTGGCTTTCAACTCTCGAGAATTGTTAACTTGTCTCTATGTAAGTCATATCAACAATTTTGTACCAAATTCCTGTGAATAAGCCGGAGCAACAAATTCAAACTGCTTATATCTCGAAAACCGTCTATCTTTCTAATTTATATAATCGAATCGCTAAAAATCAAGCTCAGATTGACTTCACACATGTGTGTATTGTTGATATGCCTCTCTGTATGTCATGTTGAGAATTTTGTTGAAAATTTCTGTGTATAAGCCCGAGCAACAAATTCAAACTGCTTATATCTCGAAAAGCGCCTATCTTTTTTATTTATATACTCAAAACGATAAAAATCAAGCTCAGATTGGCTTTCAACTCTCAAGAATTGTTTACTTGTCTCTAACTAAGTCATATTAATAATTTTGTACCAAATTCCTGTGATTAAGCCCGAGCAACAAATTCAAACTGCTTATATCTCGAAAAGCATCTATCTTTCAAATTTATCTTCTCGAATCGCTAAACATCAAGCTCAGATTGGCTTCAAACTTGAGTGTATTGTTGATATACCTCTCTGTAGGTAATGTTGAGAATTTTGTTCGAAATTCATGTGAATAAGCCGGAGCAACAAATTCAAACTGCTTATATCTCGAAAAGCATCTATCTTTCTAATTTCTATAATCGAATCGCTAAAAATCAAGCTCAGATTGGCTTCACACATGTGTGTATTGTTGATATGCCTCTCTGTATGTCATGTTGAGAATTTTGTTGGAAATTTCTGTATATAAGCCCGAGCAACAAATTCAATCTGTTTATATCTCGGAAAGCGCCTATCTGTTTTATTTATATACTGAAATCGCTAAAAATCAAGCTCAGATTGGCTTTCAACTGTCAAGAATTGTTTACTTGTCTATAAGTAAGTCATATTAATAATTTTGTACCAAATTCCTGTGAATAAGCCGGAGCAACGAATTCAAACTGCTTATATTTCGAAAAGCGTCTATCTTTCTAATTTGTGTATTCGAATCGCTAAAAATCAAGCTCAGATTGGCTTCAAACTTGAGTGTATTGTTGATATGCCTCTCTGTAGGTAATGTGGAGAATTTTGTTCGAAATTCCTGTGAATAAGCCGGAGCAAAAAATTCAAACTGCTACGTCTATTAAGCTAGCCTAACCACTATAGCACGACACAATAAAAACTATTTCATAATTTGTTGCTAATTTTTTGCTATTTTGTTGCGCCAGTTTCAATTTTGTTGCTTCAGCCCATTCCGAGAAATGTAGGTCGGGCTAACTTAATAATTAAGCTAGCACAATCACATCTGTAACTTCGGCCCTAATTAATATTTTTACGTGAAACCGACGACATATTTTCTATCTAATTTTTTGCTGAATAAGCCAACTGGTTTTTATTTTGTTGCTCCCGCCCATTCCGAGCAACACGGCCTGCGCGCGCTTAATAATTAAGCTAGCTCAACCACCTCTGTATCTCGGGCCCTAATTAATATATTTTCATCAAACAAACGTCATATTTTGTTGTTAATTTTTTGCTGAAAAAGCCAACTGGTTTTTATTTTGTTGCTTCAGCCCATTCCGAGAAATGTAGGTCGGGCTAACTTAATAATTAAGCTAGCACAAACACCTCTGTATCTCGGGCCCTAATTAATATATTTTCATCAAATCAACGGCATATTTTGTTGCTCATTTTTTGCTGAAAGAGCCAACTGCTTTTTATTTTGTTGCTCCAGCCGATTCCTAGAAACGTCGGTCGGGCTAACTTAATAATTAAGCTAGCACATCCCACCTCTGTATCTCGGGCCCTAATTAATATTTTTACATCAAACCGACGGCATATTTTGTTGCTAATTTTTTGCTGAAAAAGCCAACTGGTTTTGATTTTGTTGGTCCGACACCTACGTAGCCCGGGGAGGAATTTAATTGTTATAAATAAATATTTAAACAATACATAGGCCCAATAACCGCACAACGCGCGGGAGAATTTAACTGTTATAAACAACAAATAAGTAGGCCAAATACCTATCGGGGCCGGGAAAGAATTTAATTCTTATAAACCAGTATTTAATCTATAAAAAATCGTAGACCCTTAAACCTTAACCCCTTAAACCATGAACTCTTTAACCTAAATAATTAAAATCTAAACCCAGAAACCCTAAACCACTGAACCCGAAAGCCCGAAACCCACAACCCAGAAACCCTAAACCCAGAATCCCTAAACCCAGAAACCCTAAACCCAGAAACCCAGAAATCCTAAACCCAGAAACCCTAATCCCAGATACCCTAAATCACTGAACCCGAAACCCAGAAACCCTAAGCCCTAAATCCTGATACCTTATACCCTGAAACCTCAAACCCTTAAACTTTGAAATCCTAAACCCTTAAACCCTGAAATCCTAAACCACTGAACCCTAATCCCAGAAACCCTAAACCGAGAAACCTTAAACCCAGAAACCCTAAGTCACTGAAGCCGAAACACAGAAACCCTAAGTCCTAAACCCAGAAACCCTAAGCCCTGAAACCCTAAACTATTTTTTTATAACAATTAATTTTTTCCCCGGGCTGTGTAGGTGACGGGTCCACTTATTTATTGTTTAAATGATGGTTTATAACAATTAAATTTTTTCCCACGTTCTGTGGTTATTGGGCCTATGTATTAATTGTTGATACCTATGGATGCCGAGGATGAATTTATCTGTTGTAAACAAATATATAAACAATAAATAAGTAGGCGTGATTCCTACGTAGCCCGGGGAGGAATTTAATTGGTATAAACCAATATTTAAACTATAAAAAACCGTAGACCCTTAAACCCTATACCATTAAACCATAAACTCTTTAACCTAAATAATTAAATCTTGAACCCTGACACCTTTATGCTCTTAATCAACGAAACTTTGAACCCTAAACTTTAAACTGTTAAACCGTAAACCCAGAATCCCTAAACCCACAAACCCTAAAACCAGAAACTCTAAACCCTAAAATTCTAAACGCTGAAATCTTAAACCCTTAAACCCAGAAATCCTAAACCACTGAACCCGAAACCCCGAAACCCACAACCCAGTATCCCTAAACCCAGAAACCCTAAACCTAGAAACCCTAATCCCAGAAACCCTAAACCCAGAAACCCTAAACCCTAAACCCTTAAACACTAAACCCAGAAACCCTAAACCATTGAACCATAAAATCCTAAACGGCTGAACTCGAAACCCAGAAACTCTTAAAGCCTTAAACCCTAAGCCCTGAAACCCAAAACTATTTGTTTATAACAATTAAATTCTTCCCCGGGTTGTGTGGTTATTGGGCCTATATATTAACTGTTGATACCTATGGAGGCCAGGGATGAATTTAACGGTTATAAACAAAAATTTAAACAATAAATAAGTAGGCCCGACACCTAGTAGCCCGGGGATGAATTTAATTGTTATAAACAAATAGTTTAGGGTTTCAGGGCTTAAGGTTTAAGGGTTTAAGAGTTTAAAGATTTAAGGTTTAAGGTTTCAAGGTTTATAACTTCAGGGTTTAGGGTTTAACCGTTTAAGATTTCAGGGTTTAGGATTTCTGGGTTTAGGGTTTAGCGTTTCTGGGTTTCGGGTTTAAGGGTTTAGTGTTTCTGGATTTAAGGATTTAGGGTTTCTGGGTTGCAGGGTTTAGAATTTCAAGGTTTAGAGTATCAGGATTTTAGATTTCAGGATTTCTGGGTTTAGGATGTAGGGTTCAGTGGTGTAGAATTTCAGGGTTTAGGGTTTAGCGTTTCTGGGTTTAGGGTTTAAGGGTTTAGTGTTTCTGGATTTAAGGATTTAGGGTTTCTGGGTTGCAAGGTTTAGAATTTCAAGGTTTAGAGTATCAGGATTTAGTATTTCAGGGTTTAAGATTTCAGGATTTCTGGGTTTAAGGTGTAGGGTTCAGTGGTTTAGGATTTCAGGGTGTAATGGTCTAGAATTTCAAAGTTTGAGGTTTTAAGAGTTTCTGGGTTTAGGGTTTCTGGGTTTCGGGTTCAGTGCTTTAGGATTTCAAGGTTTAAGGGTTTAGGATTTCAAAGTTTAAGGGTTTGAGGTTTCGGGGTTTAAGGTATCAGGATTTAGGGCTTAGGGTTTCTGGGTATAGGGTTTTTGGGATTAGGGTTTCTGGGTTTAGGATTTCAGAGTTTAGCGTTTCGGGTTTAAGGGTTTAGGGTTTCTAGGTTTCAGGGTTTCGGGTTCAGTGGTTTAGGGTTTCTGGATTTAGGGTTCATTAGCTTAAGTTGAAATATTTGTTTATAACAATTAAATTCCTCCCCGAGCTACGTAGGTGTCGGGCCTACTTATTTATTGTTTAAATATTTGTTTATAACAGTTAAATTCTTCCCCGGACTCCATAGGTATCGGGCCTACTTATTTGTTGTTTAAATTTTTGTTTATAACAATTAAATTCCTCCCCGGGCTACGTAGGAGTCACGCCTACTTATTTATTGTATTGGTATTATATACCATAGGTATCAACATTTAATACATAGGCCCAATAACCACACAACCCGGGGAAGAATTTAATTGTTATAAACAAATATTTAAACAATAAATAAGTAGACCCGACACCTACGTAGCCCGGAGAAGAATTTAATTGTTATAAACAAATAGTTTAGGTTTTCAGGGCTTCGGGTTTAAGGTTTAAGGGTTTAGGATTTCAAAGTTTAAGGGTTTGAGGTTTCATGGTTCAGGGTATCAGGATTTAGGGCTTAGGGTTTCTAGGTAAAGGGTTTCTGAGTTGCGGGTTCAGTGATTTAGGGTTTCTGGGTTTAGGATTTAAGGGTTTAAGATTTCAGCTTTCAGAATTTCAGGGTTTAGGGTTTAAGGGTTTAGAGTTTCTGCATTTACGGGTTTAGAGTTTCTGGATTTAGGTTTTCAGGGTTTCGGGTTCATTTCAGGGTTTAAGGGTTTAGGATTTCAAAGTTTAAGTATTTGAAAGTTTAGGGTTTAAGATTTCAGGGTTTCAAGTTTAGGGATTCTGGGTTTACGGTTCAAGAGTTTAAAGTTTCGGGGTTTAAGAGCTTCAAAGTGTCAGGGTTCAAGGTTTAATTATTTAGGATAAAGAGTTTATGGTTTAAGGGTTTAGGGTTTAAGGGTCTGCGGTTTTTTTATAGTTTAAATATTGGTTTATAACAATTAAATTCTTCCCCGGGCTACGTATTTCTCGGGCCTACTTAGTTATTGTTTAAATATTTGTTTATAACAGTTAAATTCTTCCCCGGGCTACGTAGGTGTCGAGCCTACTTATTTATTGTTTAAATATTTGTTTACAACAGATAAATTCATTCCCGGCATCCATAGGTATCAACAATTAAAAGTTAAATCTTCCCCGGCCTCCATAGTTATTGGGCCTATTTATTTATTGTTTAAATATTTGTTTATAACAATTAAATTCTCCCCTGGGCTATGCAGGTGTCGGGCCTACTTATTTATTGTTTAAATAATTGTTTATAACAATTAAAAGTTCCCTGCGTCGTGCGGTTATCGGGCCTATATTATTAAGCTCGTGCTGGCTGCGTTTTTCGGACAGGGCGGGAGCAACAAAATAAAAACCAGTTGGCTTTTTCAGCAAAAAACTAGCAACAAAATAGGCCGTTGATTTGATGAAAATATATTAATTAGAGCCCGAGATACAGAGGTGGTTGTGCTAGCTTAATTATTAAGTTAGCCCGACCTACGTTTCTCGGAATGGGCTGAAGCAACAAAATAAAAAGCAGTTGGCT
>JAWWEO010019611.1:0-13380 GCA_035582975.1 Ormyrus labotus | reverse complement strand
AAACCTCATAGAACCCGATAAAATTTTATCGGATTCTATGAGGTTTCTGCTCCTTTTTAAAATAAAATTTTATCGGATTCTATGAGGTTTCTGCTCCTTTTTATCGGGATTTATGAGGTCTTTGCAATAGGGATTTACCTCGTGAGACTTTTCTCCCTCGCTTCGCTCGAGCGAAAAATGACTCAGGAGGTAAATAATCAACTTCTACGTGTCGAAAAGTACTATAAATAAAAGATATGATAAAAAAGCTTGTAGACAACTTAAAAAAATCAATAAATTGAATCAACATATTATTAAAGACATTTGTATCGTAATTTTTTGGCGAATTTAAGTCACATATGCTATAAAATAGTATACAATACGCGTGTCGTATGTGACACTTGTATCGTAATATATTATTTATTAAATTTACATTGATAATTATATTTAACTATACTATTTAGCATGCAATTCATTGTCTCTTTCAATAAGATTTCAAAAGAACCAATTTACACTTCTGATTTAACGTCGACTTTTATACTAACTTTCAAATATTCTATAATGGTTTACCAATAGCGCAATTTTGTTGTACTAATAATGCATCGTAGGCTACTTAAAAAGTAGAACAATAAGACTAGAGCAACTTGAGATATTTGTACATAAAACATTTGATACATTATAAGTATTTGCTAAAAGAAATAATTGAACAGAGTAAACAGCCAGTAGATAGATTAAGTCTAATAAATTCATGATTTTCTAATTAATTATATAGCTTTCTATTATAATAAATAGACCCATATAAAATACTGTATTCACTTCTTTAAAATGATATCTACAGTGAATTAAGAATTCGTCATTTATTAATTAAACTATGATCTGTTCATCTTCTGACTATTACCCATCTATTGGCTGTGCTACAGTATCCTAGTAATTATTCATTAACCTTTTTTATTTTTATAATAAATAGTCTTATTTTAAATTTAATAATAAATTTTATATAAAATTTATAGTCATAACATTAATTAATGAATATAGTCTCACAGACTCGATTCAACCTCTAATCTAACTAATCTATCTTACCTCTCAAAATTATTCATAATACTATTAAATTTATACCCAGTATTAATTACTAGATAAAAATAATACCAACAATAGCTTTTAGTAAATGTTTCATTCGGAAGCCGAAGTGGCATCAAGCAACTTTTAATAAAAATGAATTTGTATAAAGTTTCCGGGTAAAGACATATCTTTTAAGTGGTTATTAATGCTGCTAATTTTTCGAAATAATTTCTCTTATCAATCGTGAATATTTTTTTCCACGAAACTATATACTTCACCGCAATCAGACTAGCATACGCAAGCTCATAAATTTGTCTAGATTAGAGTTCATATCACGGCGTGCCTCCTAATATGATGCAATAGAAGTGATGTCGTCACATTGGCTTAATATGGATTAAACTATTCACCCGACTTGTAAAGCCTATGCTTTTATCAGCAACTTGTAAAAATTCGATATTAAATAACGTATCCTCTTCAAACTTGTTCGGAGCACATCAGATCCTTACTGTGCATGTCTTTGTCACAAACATATACTTTCTCGTCGTAGTGAGAACTAGTCCTGATCACTCCGGCCAGTTCTTCGACAATTTCCTCACGCTTGCGTCCTTTTGTTTCAGGCAAGAGGATGTAGTTGAATATGAAACTGCCGGCGCAGAAAGTACCAAGAACAAAGAAGCATCCCTCAATACCGATGAGTTCTATCAAGGGACCAAAGAGCATCATCACTGCAAAGGCCATGAACCAGAGGAAAACAAAGCAGCAGGTATTGGCGAGGCTGGCCACATCTACACGGAACACCTCAGAGACGATAACGAACGGGGCTGGACCCATACCCAGGCAGTACGTGATCATATATAACGACAGAGCGACGATTGGTATCCAGGAAACAACACTCACGTCATACTTGGCTTTCTGCAGATAGCAAAACGAGCCTACGACTAGATGACAGAGGCACATTCCTCCGCAGGAAATAAGAATTAGCGGGCGACGACCCGCTCGCTCCATTAGGACGGTTGACAAGTATGAGCCAAAGACCTGAATTGCACCTATGATAATTGTAGCTGCTTCGGCCGATAAGGATGAACCTGCCATCTTGAAAATAGTCTCTGCATAACTTATCTGCAAAATTAAAAAAATACACATTTTTAAATTCTAGATAATAATCGCTTTCAAAGCCAAATAAGAATATATAAAAGCGACAGATTTTTTTATGACTCCTATTTTGTTAATTAATCTTTCTTATTTTTTTTATTGACTTATTGTGCAATATTTTGTTTGAACTGACTGGAATTTTTTTTATTTAAATCATTTCTTTTCACGAAAAAGAATATATTAAATTAAAAATTAAGGTTCAAAATATGAAGATTTTATAAAAATAAAAATTATAGTAATAAATTACAGTAACTATTCTATAATTAAAAATTTTTTCGAGAACAGAAAGAAGACAATTAATTATTACTACTTTACACATTCTTCTTTTTTTAGAATTAAATTTTTAAATTAAAACTATAAATTTTATTATTTAGTTTTCAATAGTTCCAGTATAAAATCGTAGGTTTTATCTGATTTTAAAATTCTTAAAATCTAATAAATCTTCATTGTTTGCTGTAGGAATCACTGAGTAATCTCTATAATTCAATTGAGAGAAAGAAAAGTTTACAAATATCTGGTATTAAATCTGCTTTCAAGAATTATCCATTATATTACAAACTTAAAATACTCATGGATTCGAAATTACCTTAAAGCGATTGATGATATCAATTAAGAATTTTTTGCATAAAATTATATAATGTATAATGAGCAAAAATTGATTTAACATACGAACATAATTATGTTTAAATTTAATTTACCATAGCGAAAATCCCACTAAGTTGTTGTCCACCCAACAGTCCTGTAGAAATTATCATTCCTTTCAACGTAGCTTTATCTTGGATTAAAACGCGTAAACTTGGCTTCTGTAAAGAATCTTCGGCATTTTTAATTTGAGTCTGCAAGCGGATTAATTCTTTGTCGACAAGAGATTTATTGTTGCTCTTAAAGAACATGAGTGATCTGAAATAAAGTTTTTATATTTTAAATATTTTAATGTTTTATTTATCTTATAAAGTAGTTAGGTCTTTACGTATTTTCATCATATTTAGTAATACTTAAAAAATAATAAAGTAATAATAAATAAATTGCAGCAATGTGCTTTGATGAAACTACTGAATTTTTGTGTATTACTTTATATTTATTTAATTAATTGATCAATTTTAAATCAAAGAAGGTCATTACTTCTGATTAGTTAATTTATTAGTTAATTCAACTTTCTGATTAGTTGGACTAATTTATGAAATTTGTAATTTTTAACCCATTAAATTTGTGATAATTCAATAAGCATGCATGCGTTCGTACTTAGCAGCTTCCCTAAGGCGACCAGCGCGTACAAGAAAGACGGGCGTCTCGGGCATGAAGATAAATGCTCCCAGAAACAAAAGGGTAAAGGACATATTGAACATGCCAAAAATCCTGTAGGGCAGGTAGGGTCCAGCGATGAAAACCAACAGTATTCCCACGTTAATGGCGAAGACGAGGAGGCTGCCGAGGGCGCCGCGGATGTCCTCGCTGGCGATCTCGCTGACGTAACAGGGCACGAGGAACATGGTCATGGAGGCGCTTATGCCGCTAACGAAGCGCGCCGCGAAGATCCAAGCGTGGCTCGGGGCAAAGATCTCCATGAGCCAGGCGATGAGCATCGGCACCGTGGCCATGTAGCCGAAGCGTTTGCGGCCAAACTTGTCAGCCAGGCTGCCCGAGAAAGGTGCTGCCGCTAGACCGCCCAGGCACAGCAGCGCGCCGATCCACGTGGCCCCTTCCTTCGACATGGGCTCGCCCGCGAAGGGGCTGTCGCTGCTCCGAAACAGAGGTATCATGGGCGAAGCCCAGCCGCAACAGAGGCCATAAGAAAGAGCTGCTAGATTCACTGCGAATTCGACAAATTTTTTCTTAAGTACATTTTGCTTTATATTTTTAAAATAATGTTTAATTAAGCGTACATTTCGGATAGAAATCAGTGGCGTTCAAAATACGAGAAATATGTGAAAGAACCAATATTTTATTTGAATAAGAGATTAATTTTAAGCACGATTAGATATTATTTCTCGGAAATAAACAAAACTAAAAAGTATAGGAAAATTTGCCTAAGTATACAGGAAAATTTATATAAAAGTGACGTGAATCCAAACATTTTTAAAGCTTCAAGCTCGTACGCAAAACTGATAAGTCTTCATTAAACTCGTATTTTTGAAACACACCAAATGATAACACATAAAATTACAAACTTAAACTTTAACAATGCAACAAGTTTAAGACAAGTATAAATTATTTTGTAAACCACTGCGTTAGATTGTCAACTTCGCAATAATTAAAATGTCATCTTTGATAAATTTATACGTAATTTTCCATTTTTTCTTTATTTCAAGTATGCAGAGAGAGTTTTCTTTATTTCAAATACGATAAGAATCTATTTTTTAAAGAATAATTATGTGAGACACAATTATAACTGCACTTTGATTTTATTATAAATGAATCAATTCGTTTGAAAATAGAGAAATTATACAAATTTATAAAATTTATTATTTCTATTTAATTTAATACTTGTTGTATTCTAAAATATATATTTAAAATACTAACAATTTATTGTTAATGTTAAATTAATTTTCAACTTTTGAAAATTAAAACTAAATATCAATTTAATAAAAAAAGAGCAAGGTCTATTTTGCACATACTCAAATAATCTTAGTTTATACGCGATTTATCAATCAACTAAGAGACAACGCAGTTAATTTTATACCAAAATACTTATGCATTGATGGAAAAAACAATTCAGTTCCGAGTTTATTGCTACACCACTTTTTTATGCTTTAATAAATAATACTATAATTATCTTGTAATATATCTTTATTTTAAGTTTAAGTTTAAGTTTTCAAAATAATCGCAAATTTAAGCTACTTACCAACAATGGCAGCCAGAAACTGGCGAATTTTGCCATCTTCTTTAGATATGTGTTTCTCGACCATCGTTTCAATTTCGATTGCAAAGTTAAAGTTGAGAAAACGAAACCGGAGAAGATTTTTAGCTGAGAAAAGTAAGGAAAGCGTGCGTGTCTTAGAAGATACTGCGATTCAGTTATGAGCCAAGCAGTCTTGCAAGTTTATCTGCGATCGTCTGCATCCTCTATTTTCAATTTATAGCAATCGACACGTTTCTTCTTAAAGAGGAAGAAGATCCTTATCATCTGACACGTGTTTAACGATATTTACGCGAATTAAACATTATAATCCAAGGCGCGAATGCTTTTTCAACCCTTTTCTCTTCTTTTTTCTCGTTACAACTCCTTTTTTGTATCTCGCTCCCAATTTTTTATTGACTCTACGTTGATGACGTAAATTATTTGTTTCGTAAACAAAATTTCGCAGCTTGGCTTCACTTCACGATTTATACGATGTCTCGGTGTAGTCTACAACGTAGAAAAATTTGATAAAAAGTTAATAATTATTGTTAAAGTCCGAATTATTTTACTATTTCATTTAGAAAGTTTTGAAAATTCTTCAGAAAAATTAACATAATTTTTTCATATTTAATAAGTAAAATTAAAATGGATTAAATACAATGTATTAAATTATACACATTAAAATGAAGGAGTAGTATTAGTAAAAATTAAAATGGAACTAATTTTAAAGTATTTAATTTAAGTGAAAAAAAATAAAAATAAAAATTATATAAATTTACGTAATCAGTTCAATCATGATAGTACTTTTATACGACCAACATTTTATCCATTGGAAAAGTTTTGGATATTTTGCCTTGTTTAATAACGTTCTTCTCCCACGTTTGTGTAGTTGCTTTCATGATTTGAACAAATAAATGTTGCAAGCGACTATGCACAGTTCAGAAAGCAAATATTATCAAAACTTAAGTTTATAAATACAAGACTAGATTAGCACTCTGGTGCCCTATGCCCCTTTCTCTTCAGACGCTAAAAGCGATATGTGTACGGTATTATATTTAAATAAAGGATTGACAAATCTATTCTAAAAAGTTGGTGGCCTAGATCTTGGCCTTACCTACATTTTCAAGGTTATTTAAAGGTTAACCACTATTTTTTAAGAATCCGGATGAGCATAAAATTCTACATTCAAATTTGTATACATATTGGGAGTCAAAGTGAAGTTAAAAATAGGAGTTTTCCTTTGGAAAACACAAGTTAACTTTTAAACAACCTTGAAAATAAAAGTCAAATAAAAGGTCTGGGTCACCAAATTATGGCCTCTTTTATCCAAATAACGTCCTGGAAAACGTATTTCTCGAAAATGCTTTCCAAAATAGATATGGCAATCCGATAATTGAAAATGAAAAACCGGTTATATTTCAGTTCTAATTTTGTAATTTTTTTATTTGTGAAAGAAATTTGATATTATGCCATGTGTCCCATTTTAAAACCTTCACGCGAATTACTCCTAAGGTAAGGGTGATAATGAAAATTAACCTGTACAAACATTGTAGGTTTCAAAGGAGGCCAACTGAGGGTGACCTTGACTTTGACGTTGGCATTGATTTTCAATTTTAAATTTTCATTAACACCCTTACCTTAAGAGTAATTCGCGTGGTGGTTTTAGGATGGGACACATGGTATATTAATTAACTTTCCTATGATAATAATGTCTAAAATGTTTTTACAAACATGTAAAATATACATATGTAAGGTTAATGCTCCTTGAATCCCTTCTTTTCAAAATTTATAATTCCAAGAGTGAATCTCGCTCTCGAGCTAATATTTTTTTTCGTTTGATCAAGCGTTTATTTACTCGCTATATAAAATAAGCCAGTATAATTGCATTTGTAAATGTAACTAAAAATTATGGTATAATTTATCAGTTTTGAGAACAAATGAATTCAACCAGATGAAAGCAAACAATTTAATGAAATGAAAATTATTATATTTTTGTTCTAAGGGAAAGATTTAATATATTTAAAATATATATTTTAAACTGTAAACCGTAAAAAGTGATTTACAAAGAAATTACTGTTTCATAATTCAAGTATTACAAAAGATATTATTGCTATTGTTTATAATAAATATAGAAAATACTAGCTTTAACGCATCAACACTAATTTTAGCCATATATTCGTTGGATTTTTATAAAATTATTTAAAAATTCGAATAAATTAATACACATATATTTTAATGAGCATATACTGGCATTTATTTTAAAGAAGAACAACAATTCTAATTTTAAAGATTCATCAATTATAATAAAGCCTAAATAAATATAAATTAATATAAAATATTTATCTTTGTTGTTATAACAGTTTAAATTCAATAAAAAAGCAAATCTTATAATAAATTATGAAATTATAGAGACAGTTAGGCGTTCAAAAGTTTCTTGAAAAATTCCCTTTAAAGACGTCACTTTTCTTATCTTTTGGTAGCTGCTCCTTTAGATAGTAATCAATTATGTGTTCTTTGTCTGATGAAATCTGTGTTCTTTGAAAATTTGTGTCAACGTTACCATCTGAGCATAATGTGATTATCACGTTTTGCACCCAGTTCTACTATTTCGTTACCTTAGTATTATCGAAAATCGCGGACGAACGCAGGCACTACATTGTCCTCGCGCAATATTCAGCTGAAATCACGTTCACCTTCAATTGCCATTTTTACACATTATCTAAAAAGAAATATTTAAAAAATATTGACTTTTTACTATTTTAGATTAGTTGTTTTAAAATTTTGAATAAATAAACGTGCTATGTTACAGGTTAGATTTTGCATATCATTTCGTTGATAAAAAAACAGCACATTATTAAAAAAAATGTCAAAAATTATGAATTAAAAAAAATTGGTTTCATTCATTTTTTGAAAATTCTAATTCACCATCTGAAAGAGAGTCACACTCAAAACATAAAACAGTGCAATATAGTGTTATATACTATATTAATATATTAAAGTACAATATTGAACTAATATTCACTCGTTAACTCTCATTTGATAAATATTTTTAGTATATTTAGAAAGCACATATATTTCAGACAAGATAACTCGTCCTTATGCATAGAAGGGTTAAATTTTTCAATAAATTTTTAAACGAAGAAGAAGCTCTAAAAAAGATTTGGACTTTCACAGTTGCTAGCTCATTTCACAAAAATTACATCTTTTAATGTGAACCAGTCTTTAAACTTTAAAGACACGTGAACTTGTAGATTTATTATTTATTAGCAAAGAAATTCGTGATAAATATTCAATAATTGATTTATTAATTATTTATTAATAAAAAAATATTTAAATATCATTTTTATAATACTTCAAATTTAATAAAATTAAATTTCTTGGACAATTTATTTTATAAACTTTGAAAGTAGACTGGAAATATACTTTTATTTATAAATAAAACCTTCTAATGAGATATGGACATGATATCTCTTTTAACTCTCCCTTACCCAGCTTAATCTTTGATAAATCTTCAGCAAATTTGCTCCATCTATTGCAGCTAGATGTATAGAGATCAATAGCAATCAAATATATAATTTTATTAATTATTAATGGTTAATTATAATAATAATAATAACTATCAGCAATTGATTATTAATAATTTTAGATTGTTAATTTTAGAGTGAAAATCTTTTTCAACAATATATTCAATAAATGAATCTTTTTTCTGATTTGATTTTATTTTTAATACGTTTTGGCTATAGTTTTAGACTTTTTTTAAACAAATAATGTTTTCGGTATTTTTAGCAGCCATGTGCATCAAGGATCGGTCTTCCAGCATTTTAACTATCATATTGACTTTTAAAGCCCAAATGGTATAGATTATAGTACATGTTATACATATTAGTATATGTGATTTTGATTAAAATATTCATAATTTAAGGTAAGAAAGCAGACGTTTAATACCAGGACAAAACTACAGCTTTTTGATCAAATGAGGCCAGATAGAACTCTTTGAGCTCATCCGATGCCCAAATATTGAATTTTGAATATTTTGGCTTTGTACGAGGCGACAACGGTATCGACAACAGTGAAGCGAGATTCTAAAAATAATCTATTTGATCTATTTTAGAAAAATAAACATAAATATTCAATAATTGAATTATAATTAAAATTTTGAAGTATAATTAAACTTTTCATACAATAAAAAATTCAACGTTAAACAAGCCATTTTTTAAAATAAAAAAAAAATATGTTAATGTTCTTAACATTAAATTGACAAATTAGTATCTACTGCGCACAATGAAAAATGTCAAATTGTCATTGATCAAACGTGCGAAATTTGTTTCTTACATGTGCATATGCGATGTTCTAAATTATTCGATCATAAAATGTTTATTCAGATTTACTAAGTTGATAAGTTGATAAATTGAATAAGAAACTGCAAGCAATACTATCAAGTGGGTAAGTCAGCTGCTTTTTGAAGTAATCACTGAAAAATGTCTGGCGTCAGTCGATACATGTATGAAAGACTGCAAAATCGACTTTTTTACACATTATAAATAGCGTTTAAGATTACGATAACGATATTTGATATGCAAAATTAGGGTTCGGGAATTGTAAATATATATTATATCTTCTTCTTGAATAAAAAAATTTTCAAATTATTTTTTTAATGGCAAAAATTAATCAAAATTTGGTAAAAATAAATATTAAAAATAAATAATAGATATTTCATAAATTAATCTGCCGTCTCCTTTTTATTTTTCGTGCTTATTTTCTATGAGGGAAACTCATAATCCCTCACGTGTGCGGGAAAGCATTTCCATTCCCGCACTAGTACGGAAATGGGTCATCCCCTCACGATTTTTTACGACTTTTTAACTTTTTTATTTTTTTACTTTCTTTTACTTTTTGTACTTTTTAAAAATAATTTTTAACAAAAATTATTAAAAATTAAACTCAATGGAATATAAAAATATAATTTTATTATTTATACGCAAAAAAAATAATTAATGAATAAAAGCAAAAAAATTGATCTTGTATATTGTATTCTAAGCACTCGAAAGTACCATTTTCATGCATTTGTTCAAAAAAAAAATCGTGTGCGGGAAGCTATTCCACTCGTGTGAAGTTTGCACACTCGACTACGGCTAACACGCACTCGCCTCCATTTCGTGCTGCAAACTTCCCACTCGTGGAATAGTCTCCTACCCGCATTTGTTGCACAATATACTATTATGTAGGTTTGAATCTTAATATAAAAAAAAGATATGTATTAAATGTATTATTTTTATGTCAAAAATTTTATTAAATAAAAAAATGGAGTTTTACACAAAGATAATAAATTATTTTTATTAAAAAGAACTTTTGCTTGAAAATGCATTTTCAAAGTCATGATAAAATCATGACGCAAGTAACTATAGCACGGGTCATAACTTTTTCCATTAGTTTGATAATAGAATCAATTTATGTGCAGCAATAATATGTATTTGTAATTTATTTCTCGGCTTGATGATTTTTAATCTTTATAAATTAGAAAACTACTTTCTTGATAACAAGTTTTTTAAGAAAAATTTGAAAATCCTATGTCTATGAGAGCTAGGCCTTTTGCAAAATTCACCCGCCACTTAAAAATAATCTAGTTTATAGTCATTACTATACATTATTAAATAATATGTAACAAAAAATAACCAAAACTGTTTAAGTATAACCCAAAATACTATCTAATTACAACCAATTGAAATATGATCATTCTAAAGTGGTGGTGGAATTCTACAAATAAAATCTAAATAATTATTGTTTTTATTTATACATATATTTATTATATAAATAATAACAAAATATTTACTTTTAATTTGTATTATAATAAATAACAAAATGTTTACCTTTAAATTATATTTTTTATTAACCTTAGAATATGATTTTTGAGATTTTTGAAGGTAGATAATTCTTTTTTATGTTTAATATAAATTAAAATAATTCACAACAATCACAATAATTAAAACTACACAAGGTAGGAAAATTTCTAGTTTGAACGAACTTGATATAAATAATATAAACAAGAAAATTGAATATCGTATCACTGCTGATTGAAGCCAAGAAAACGCGTATGTTTTTCTGTCGCAAGTCCAAGACAATCTGGCACATGAGGGAGAAGCAGGATGACTCGGAGGTAAATAGAACCCTCAAATTAAACAAGACTCCACCTACAGTTCCTCGTTTGAATTGTTGCCTTTTTCTAATTCTACCCTCTTTCCTTCGATACTTCGCAGGTCTTGACGCTTTTATTATTCTTAAATTAAAAATCAATAATAATAATTCCCTTTTTGTCTTGTCTCTCAGCAGGAAAGTCTATTTAACGATCTGTATCTGGAATCGGGACGTGACGTGGACGATTAACATCACGTTAATTATATTTATTATGATGTCTTGATAAGTTAAGCGTTGAACAAATTAATTAATAAAAGGAAAAGCACGTTTCTATAATCCCATATTTGTATAATAAAATTGTAAATAATAAAAACAAAATTTTTTTAAAAGTAGTAAATTATTTCGGGATTATTTAAAAAAAATGAATTGGAACGGAACATATATGTATTTATGTAATTTGAGAAAAGTTAAATGATGGTTTTTACAAATAATGATTTGGTTAACCAATATGAAATATTAAATTTACAGTTTTTTTATAAAATAATAAAGACATGTGTCAAGATATAATTTAAAATAGTAACTATAAATAAATAAAACAGAATAATTCCCCTAAGTTCGTTAAACAAAAAGTGAAGATTCATAATTAACAAAAAAATAAGAAATGGAAAAAATAGTTAAGTTGACATCAAAAGTGAAAATATAAGGAGTTTTATGATTAGAAGAGAAAAAAAACCATGCTAGCAGTTTCGCACAATTGAATAAAACTCACAAATTAAACGCACAAAATATAGTAAATAGGATCATTTTGTAAATCTTAAGTGTATATACATATAACATACGTATAACATAATATACATACTTGCCTTGGGGGCTCTGCCGAGCCCCTTGATATTGAGTAAACACTTACATTTAAAATCTTAAGTAATAAGTATATAAAATATTGAGTAAAATTCTATGAAGCTATGTAAATAATTATGATAAATAAATATTAAATTAATTTATTTATTGCTTACCGAACATTTATGATTATCAAATATTTTATTAAATGTAACAATAGATTAACAAATTTATTAGCATTTCTATCTTATTTATTCTCATTAAATATTATCATTAAAATGCTCTTGTAATCGATGGTTCCTTCTGTATAAGTCCCAACATTTTCTTTTCAAATGCGCGCATTTGGGTAAGTGATTAACGCGCCTATATGGTTTAACATAAGTGCTAGTTGCTGCGAGACAATCAGATTGTTTGAAAGAAGATGTTTGAGGATATGCCTCAACAGATATCGGGAATCTGAATCCGATTACAAAAAAAGAACTAACAACTTAAAATTGTATACACTAGCAATGTTACCTAGATTTGATGTATTTATAATTCACTTAATTAGAAATCACATTAAAAGCGTTCTTAAAAGTGAGTACAATCTAATAAGAGGACCATTTTATGATAAAGAGGAATTTTATAATGAATGTCTAAAAAAAGGTTACATTGCTACTGATGCGTTTCTGTTCATGGATAATAATAAATACATTGTAAACAACAATATCATATTATTATATCATACGTCGAGAAACAATAATAATAAGAAAATTCTATACAACCCAAATAGTATATCCAGATCTGACTTAGTTTATGATATAAAACTTACAGATAACGATATAAAAATGATCAATAAATTCAAATACTTCACTGCTAAGAAAAACTAAACAAAGATGATATAAAAAAAATGTACATAGTGTATATAGTTAGGTGGTAGTTAGTTAGTTTTATAAAAAAATAATAAGCGCCATTAGTTTTTTCTAGATTTTTCTAATAAAGCAAAAACTACTCGATATTAGTTTACCATAAGTATGCAATGTATTCTTTAAAGATTAAAAGCCGGTATATTTTTATAAAATTAATGTTGGCGAGAGTCAGCTTGAAGACCATTCCAACTTCAAATCAATATAATGTAAGGTATTCTGTTGTTCTTCTTTAACCTATGTATCTATATATTTTATTGTTTAATAAAGAAAAACTTCTAAAAAAAAGTGATTAACGCGTCCGATTGCCAAGCTGAAGGTCCCGGGATCAAGTCCAACCATCGTAAAAAAAAATTGTTATTTCTAAATTAAATTTAAAATTGTCTTCACATTAAATATGGTAGGGGAGACCGGGGCTAGTTGGCTACAGAGGTAAGTAGGCCCAGAGCTATTATCTCCATCTATTAGCTGTGTTTG
>JAWWEO010019610.1:0-13385 GCA_035582975.1 Ormyrus labotus | reverse complement strand
AAAAAGTGTAAAATAAATATAAAAATAATATAAAAAGTTAAAGTAAATTGATCAAAAATAAATTTTCAAAATCAAATAAATTTACAAATTGAGATTATTAAAATAAAACTCAATGTAAATTTAAAACTAAATCTAAACTGAAACTAAAATTAAATATGTGGTCGAAACCGGTCATAATTATTGCAATAGTAATTATTTTTATTAATAATTTAAATTGTATATAATTATACGAAAAAACTTTTTCCAAATTTTTTTCTATAACTTTGGAACCGCGGCGAATTTTAATACCCAGTTTGCGGCAAAATATTCTTGAGAGTATTTGCTATCAAAATATGAAATAAAAAAGAAAATCAATTTTTTGAAAATTTAAACGTGTACACCCCCCCCCCCCCCAAGGGAAAAACAATTTGTCCAATATATTCAATAGTTGAAGAGGAAAAAATTATTGAATATATGAGCATATCTGCAGAACTTGTAGTTTGTGAGGTAGAGTAGTTACACGAATTTGAAATGCAAATAGGATAGCCCAATGATGTTATCGACTAAAAAGTACTTTTTCTGGAAGATAAGTGTCTTTTCCTAGCATATTCAATGTCATTTCGGTACCAGTACGAGTATCAAACTACCCGAAAAACGATAAGTCACTGGGAGAATGGAGAATTTATTTTTTGTTCAAATCCTGTAACTTTTTGACCGAATGTGTTAGCAAGCAGCTGATTTTGTTTTTGATCGATGAGTACATAAACAATGGAAAAACGTCGCCCAAATAAGTGTGCCTATCATGAGAGTTATAATAAAAATCAATAAAACAGCGATGCTTAGGTTTTTAAAATTAAAGTTAATAACATTTTTTAACTTCTACTTGAAAAAACGATCTTGAAATATGTTATTGGACTTATTTAAACCTTTCAAAAAGTACCTAAGTGGAAATTGTGCCCGAAACCTGAACGAATTTGTAAGCCTTTGAAATTCACTCAATGGAAAATAACTGGAAGAAGAAAATTACTATATTGGTTGGCACAAGCGTATATCCATTCCGATTCAATTCCAAGCAAGAAGTAAACGATAATACTTGAAATTACATATATATTACCAAGTCGGTCAATATTTATATGCATTTCTCGTACAAATAATTGAAGGAATAAGTAAAAATGAATATTTATGATATTTGTTAGAACTTTAGAATTGTTTGTAAATGTATCTTGTGCACTTACAAACATATATATACATATATAAACATATATAAACAAATATATATTAATAAATTGTAACGGCGTCCGCGAATGTCGCGCCGCGTTATCGAGCTATAATTAGCGTTTGGGGGCGCGCGCGTTGATAACTAGAAGGAAGACTCGCGCGAAGACGGGTAGAACTCTCGGAACTGCCATATTGCCCGGACGCGTTTTTTTCGAGCACCGGTCCGAGTGCCAAGGACGATTCAGCAGCAGCGATCGCGACCGTTTTCCGTGCTTGCCAAGTGCTTTATCTTGTGCGTGTGGTGTCACCAGGATATAGCGGCGTGAATCCTGACGCAGCGATAGCCAGGAGACAGCAGCGAGCGTCTTGCATTGGCGAGGAAGCAGCCAGGTAGAGCGAGCAGAGTAGGCGCCTGGCCCGCTTTAATTTGTATCGAAATCAGCGACGCCAACGTAAGTTTGCGAGATACATATCCGAGCGCATCGGTTGCACAGCAGAGGAAGAGAGACGAGACGAGAGTGTGACTCAGCGTAGTCGCTCCCGGCGAGCCAACGGTTTGCGTTCGAAGTTCGCCGAGTCTCGGCCGTGCTTGGCTTCGCTCGACTCTCTTCAAGAACGAGCGACTCTCCTCACGCGCGGCTCGGCAGAACTATCGTCTGCCGCGCTCTTTCTCTCTCACACCCGCGGCGAGAGTGTATTAGCGATCAGCAGCGGCTGTCGGTGTACTGCGCGGCGAGGTAGTTTACGGGCGCACAACTTTAGGATAACTTACGCGATTCGTTTGCAATCTTTATTTCACATGTGCATTTTTACTTTCTTTTGTGTTTTAATTCATTACATTTGCTCGCCGGTCCGTGCCTTCTTTTAATAAAGCTTAACTCTTTCTTTCACAATCGCGTTGTCATTTAGTAACCCAGTTCTGATACCTGTTCCTCCCCGCGTTTCCTAACGAAGCTTTCTCTTACCCAGCCGCCTCCGCGCGCGTATGCGCGAATGCCGCGCATTCGCTCCCAACAATCTGAGGTAGCCGAGCAGAAGGACGAGACAACACGAGAAAAAGCACGGCATTGCACCACCGTGCGTTAGTAACGTCGGGTTGCGTTCGAGGACGTATCCCCGAATAATCACCCCGTTACAATATATGTATAAATGAAAGATACGAGGAGTTGAATTCATTATATTAACGCGCCTTCGTTTTCGAAATTCCAATATTTTCCAAGAAGTCCGCATGTAAACAAAACTTATTTATTTCACCTGTACTGCGGGGAATAAATTTGTAATAAAAATTTTTATTCGTGTTATAATTATTATTACATAAAAACGTACATTATAAAAATAATTTGACCTTGAAATGACCTTGATGCTGACCTAACCTATGAGAATAGTAGCTTTGTCTCGGATTCATACAATTTTTTTTGTAGCTGCGTTTAGAAAAAAAATGTAATGCTTATTTTTCCCATAAAAATCTGACCTAGGCTTAAAAATGGCTTACGCTATTTTTTTTGTATATTCTGAGATATAAGAATACAGATAAACCTAGTTTGGAATGCGTCTTCAACTTTTTCAAAATTTATTTCTAAATGTCAAAATTAAAAAGTTCTACGAATATGGCCATATGCTTTTTTTGACGTTCACATTGGAATGCCCCATTAACAGCCGGAGATCAGAACACCTGGAAAGAATTGCGCAGTCTTAAACTGCTCCCATCAAAGGGGGACGATTTAAACGGTATCTCCCGAAGAGCTTAACAGACACTGCGGACATCTCTTTTCTGGAAGATCCCGAAAGAGACAAAAACATTCGCGACACCTTGCCTCTACCTCTGAGGGGGGGGGGGGGGTTAAATTTCAGCCTATTGCGTTGAGTGACATCATATTACCGATGTCGCAATTCTCTTCGCAGGCAATAGAGGATGATGGGATTGCGCAGAGTGTCATAGTTAAGGGGGTTAAACACCCAAAAAATTTCAAAAAATTGAAATTTTTTTTATTACATATTTTGATTCTATATATCATAATCCATACCAAAATAAATTTTCTAGCACATAATGCAAAAGTTGTTATTTGCCAAAAATTCGTAATTACAATTTTTTTTAATAATTTCTAAAATTTGTGTAATTTATTAATAAATGTTATCAAAACAACACATAAATGATAAAATAGTACATTATACAACAGGGGCAAAAGTAGAAGATTTTTCCCGCGGATAAGTGAACTGCCTGAACGAGAATATTTTTTGCGAGGGTGCGTAATCACCCGAGGAAAAAATATTCTCCTAAGGGTAGTATAATCACCCAAGGGATAAATCTACTTTTGCCTCGTGTTGCATATAGTATTTTATTCCACTCTCGACCGGAAAGGCCACTTTTTGGTTCTGGAATGTGGGGTCGAAACAACTTCTTATTCTGAAAATTTTGAGATTTTTGAAAATTTTGAAAATTTTGAGATTTTTGAAAATATTGAAATTTTTAAAGTTTGAAATTTTTGAAAATTTTGATATTATTGAAAATTTTGAAAATTTTGAAATTAATGAAAATTTTGAAAATTTTGATATTTTTAAAAATTTTAATATTTTTGAAAATTGTGATATTTTTGAAAATTTTGACAATTTTTGGAAAAAGTTTATTTTTGCCCCGCAAAAGTTTACTTTTGCCCCGCTAAATTTACTTTTGCCCCGCTAAACTAGTTTTCGGGAAAAATATGCTACATTTGCCCTGTTTATCAGGGACAAAAAGTGGGTTTTTCCGTCGTGTGTGGATTAAAAATAGTTTGTTTATTAATATAAAATAAATTTCTTGAATTCAAATTTTTTAATTTGGCGCCATAGGCGCTTTGTCGCTCTTCTCACGTGCCAGCTGTGTAGTCCCATTGTATACAACTTCACGTGTTTTCAGTTGTAAAACAGAGTGCGTGATGAGTATGGAGGTTGTCTCCTGTATTTACTTCTAAAAAAAACGAAAAACAAATTAGACTTTTATATTATGTTGAAAATACTGGATGTTCATTTAAATATTCAATTGGATTTCTTACAAAGTATGGCAAAAATTGATATTTAAAATGAACATCCACGTTTAAAAAAGGATTATGAAATGAAGTGCCTGATATACTATGCAGGTGAGGAGAGTGCAAAATTAAAAAGCTCCTGCTTCATAATCCTGCTCTTCATCTAAAGTAAGTCTTAGTTTACTGTATATGCGTCTCTTCGTTTTGTTATCCTCTTCTTTTCCTTTTCCTGCTTTTTTAATACGTGCCTTGTTTTTTTCTTTTGCAGCAGCCACAGCAAAAAGGCCAGGAGTCATGCCTAAACGCTGTATGATCCTTAAAATGCTAGATATGCCATCATTGAATTGCACAGTGGCAATTCTTGCTGAAAGTTTTAACGTATCAAGTCCAACAAAGATGTTCTTTGGACAAATTTTCCATAAGATGCTGTTAAAACTTTCATTGGAGTTTTGAGTGTGTCCTCCAAGGCATCTTTTCAAGAGTCTTACATATGTCATTTTTGTGAAAATTGGACGGATGGCATGCAGTACAGGCTGAGGCAAGGTTTTCTTATGATGAAAATCCTGAAGTCGATGTAAAGCTTCTGCTCACCTGTGCTTACACTAAGATTTCTTGCCAACAGAACATACTGATGTTGCGGAGAATCATCCGTGGAGCTCATGTGGTACCAGATGGCCCAGGTATCCCTTATCATTCCACACAATGATGTTGGATTGTTGCGGATGGCCCCTGTGTAATAGGTTTGCATGGTTGTGATGCTTTTGTCGGTCAGTCTTCCTTTGCCCAAAAGGCCTTTATCATCACTTAGTTTTTTATTTTTCATATTCTGCTTTAATTTCCTCATCTGATAGCCGAATCTTTTTCCAACATGCCCAATACATTCAAGCTTTTCTATCTTTACATCTGACTGTACTGACTGGTCGCTGATAATTAAGATCTTTAGCCTTTGCTAGCGGCGAACGAAGCAACACATAAGTCGGTTGATGCCAGAGCGACCTCATGAAGATCTGGCGGGAAACCCCTCTACCATAAAGGCCTTGAGAGGTTTTCCCCTTGAGTAGACAAGATTGAGAAATCAATTGATTTCGAGTTGAGGGAGAGACTATTTTCACAATCACTGAAATGGTATCATCAGTAGGACCATCGCTACTAGATGCTGTTGAGCGTATATTTGTCCAGGTACGAGAAGAGGTTCATAAGCTGCACATTGTTTGTAGCTTCAAAAACTTGCTTAATGGCATAGGTGTGATCTTTTGCATATAGTTTCGGAATTCCTGCTATGCGAACCTCACAGGTATCAGAGAGGAGATCCAGGGTTTTCCTCGACTCAGACGCCTCGTGCATTGCATTCAGCATGCCTTTGCCCTCCGCATCTGTAGCTTCTAGCCTAGCAATCCGGTCGGAAAGGTCCTGAAGTTTCTTGTCCATCGAGGCCATGAAGGGCTCAAATCTCATTGTGGACCAGGCAGCAACCCAGGCCGGCATTACCGAATCACCCATGCCAGACGAGGGAGGCGAATTTGCGCACGAGACTTTAATGGGTTGCGACGAGCCAGGCGATGGTGGCGAGCGTGTCGATTAGAGATGAGAGAGAGAGAGGCAAGGTGAGGGAACAGCTAACAAGAAGAAAACAGTGATTGCAAGCTGATCAAGGATGTTTTACTGGATTAAAAAAATTTTTATAGAGCAGATAGCACTGAGGACTTTTAGTAGTTCATCAAGTGCTAAATATTATTTAATTAAATTGTACTTTTGCCTGAAGAAGAATTGTTCATCAGATAAGTTGCTTTTTAGCTGCAAATGTTATTTATTAGAACCTTTAAATTGTTGAATTGATTCTTTTCTTGTTTTGTATGATTTCAGGTGTTAAATTTAACAAAAAAAGGACCACTTCCATTGTACTTAATAAAAGGTAAAGCTTCTTGTTTTTATTTATTTAATTTTTTGAATTAAAATTAGTATACATCAGTATTATGCTTAAAAATGGACTTTTTAGCATAAATTTGATGCACCAACATGCTTAATAAAGCTTGTTTTGCATAAATCTCTTGTATTTTAACAATAATATATTTATTTTAATTATAGGAAGGTAATGCAGCATTAATATATGCAATAATATAGGAGTTTGCTGTGATCGTGAGGGTAGGTGGGTTCGTACTCTGAGGACTGGAGCAGCGTTAGGTCCTAAAACTCCAGGTAAGTTATCGAAGAGGTAAGGAGGGACATATGGCTCAGTTTGGGTGCAATCTGGCACCCAAATGTCAAATACTCTCCTTGTTAGATTTAATACAGGTAAAACTATATTTTCCGCGTATCTTTTTTGTGTAAAATTTTACAGAACTGTTATAAAAATATAAAAAAATGTTTTTCTAATACAGCATGATAAAAGAAAGTTTACAGTAAGACAAACCCCAACCCCACAAACCTACAAACTTTAAATCCATTTCTAAATGACTTTTGCATTTGTGAAATTGGAGTTTTATGCAATCGTGGTATGTAGGTATGGGATATGTGCATGATAGTTTATGGGTTTGGAATTCCTGGGCTGGTAGATTTGAGATTTATGAGTTTCAGATTTGTGGGTTGTGACCTTGCATAAAATCTCTCTATTTCACCCAATTCACTACTCCAATTACTTTTAACTTTCTATAAAAAATTAAATTATTCAACTTCAAGGTAGTGGGCAGTCACAAAAAAAATACACTTAAATTCTTTCCCCAACTTCTAATAATACCACGAGACTCATAACAGTCAATTAATAAACCGAATATTAGCTAATAAAAATACGTACCTCCTACTTTTCAATGCTCTGTAACATATAACAATTTTATCAAAATCGGGGATTCGTTTATTTTATTATTTGTCTATATTGCTTTAATAAAATTTAGGGGTTTGTTCACCCCCGTAATAAAAGATTATGCGGAAACATCAAAACACATCAACTTTATTTTGTCATTCTGTATTAGAAAAACATTTTTTTATATTTTTATATACAGTTCTTTTGAATTTTACACGAAAAAAATACTCAGAAAATATAGTTTTACCCCTATTAAATCTAAGAGTTGTAACCCTCATTATCAAAACCTATATGATTTTGTTACGTTTTTGATGAAAATTTTTTTCCATTTTATTTTATTGAAAAATGTTGAATAGACTGAAGATATTGAAAAAAATGTGATTTTGAGAGTGACTTTCGGGGGTGGTTTTCACCCCCTTAAAGTGCATATCAGCAGATAAAAAAATACGTGTCTTTTATTTTTTGATGTACTATAACATTATTACTCACTAAATATTATTGAAATCGGGAAGGGATACCTGGGGTAGTTTCCTTGTTAGTAACAAAATTATTGTGTTAAAATTCTGGGGGAAATTGGTTCTTATAAAACTTAAAATATTTCCGTAAATAAAAGTCATATTATATTAAATAAAAATTTCTAATAAAGTAATTACAAGGAGAGATTCGGGTCACAAATTCGGCCCACACTTTAGTCCACATCTCCATTTACCCCATTGATGACTTTTATGGAGTTCTAAGGCCTAACGCTGTCTCAAACATCAAATATATTCCAATTAATTTGTGACCTCTTCTCACTATCCCCTGGGATGAACCACAGCTTTATCCATTTCTTACAAGCAAAATAAATATATTTTATTTATTATTGGGAACATTGAAGCGTAACAGGTCTGATCAAGGTACCCAGTCCTCAAAAGTACAATAAAAAATCAATTTGTAGCATTATGCTGACTTAAAAACTGGTTTTATTAAATAATTTAATAAATGCGAATTACCTTTCTCTTTTGCTGCCTTCTTGACTACTAAAGATTGTCCTGAAAAAAGCAAAGAAAACACAAAGTATCGATTATACAACATTTAAATTACCACGTCTTTTTAATATATTTCTAATCCTGTGAATTCTCTTTGCTAGTAAGAGCTCGCTTTGTTTAAACTCTCTTTGTTAGCAATATGCTTAGTGCGCTTTTGACAATTAGGATTCAAGACAATAGATATTGCGTTTTGATTATCACAATATATTTTTGTTGCAGTATTTTGACAAAAAATTAATTCATTAAAAAAATGTTGCTACCAAATAATTTCTTTCGTGACAGCACAAAGAGCAATGAGTTCAGTTTCGATGGTCGATGTAGCTACAAGTGTTTGTTTTTTTAACTCCACGCAATCGAACCGCCATTACAGAATATAACTCAACCAATTATACTTCGTCTCGTGATAGGATCATTTGCATAATCAGCATTAGTAAAAGCAGAAATTTCAACTTTATTACTGCAAAGTTCGTATGTTATTCCGTAAGAAAGTGTACCTTTAATGTACGTCAAAACAAGCTTAACAGCTATCTTTCATCTCGACTTCTTTCGATTTGCAATCCAACAGAATACTCGGCTGTATCATAAACAATTTCCAAATTTTGTTTCAAGTCTTTTAGTAAGCTTGAAATAAATTCTATACTATTACCGTATATTAAAGTGGCTCCAGCGACTTAGCTTAAAAATATAGATTAAGATGAAACTTAGACAAAGATTTAGTTAAAGCCTTCATCTTTCGATTCCTGTAATAAAAAAGTGGGGTCAACATGCAAATAAGCAAGAAAATTGCATTGCAAAATTCACAAATTGCACATTCTTAACACGTAGCTTATGGAAATCTCATCAAAATTAAAAGAAAAATCGCTTGTTCTACGTAATAAAAAATGAGTTTTTAATATAAAAGTAGGTGATTATAGGATTTGAAACCCGGATTCTAATAATGTAAAGAAAAGTATAGGTAACCATGCAATTTGGAAAGTAAATAGCTTTCAAAGTATGAATATTTACTTTTTGCCTCTTGTAGAAATACCTTCTGCGTATGCCCGTTAACAGCGGCAACGCTGTATTTTAAAAGGTTATGAAACGCGCGAGCATTTGAAAAGATAAATTTGAAACTAATGTCTAAAACTGAATACATTACATTACATTACATATAGTGCTTTATTTAACTTAAAGTTATATTACATTCTATTTATACTTAATTACTATATGTTTACCTGTTTGTCTGTGTGTGAGTGTCAGTGTGTCTTTGAGTGTCTCTGTGTTTCCGTTCGTTGTCTAACTTTCAGATCTTCTCTCTCCTTTCTCTTCTATTCCCACTCTGCAACCTTTCTATTTGATATTGCTCTCTCCTCTTTCCAACCTCTTGCCCAGCTTCTGTCCTCCTCATCCTTCATTCTTTCTTCTTTCCTTTTCTTAATTTCTATTTTCGGGTTGTCGAACCCGACCTCTTTCAAGTTCCTTTTCATACCGTCTAGTGCTTCGTACCTTGCCTTTCTTTCCAAACCCGTCTTCTATTCTTCCACTTTCCTTTACCCTTGGGTCTTTGCACCACACTTTAGCGATGTTTCTGCTGTCTCTTACCAGTTCCACTTTAGATCTCTCTCCCACCTCCCTCTCCAGCCAATCTTCGATAGAGTCCCCCATATCCCACCTTGCTCCTCTCTTAATTATTAAAACTTTCTTTTTATATTTCTCTATTACTTCTTCTTCCTTGTTCTTTTCCTCTTTCCTCTCTTCCTTTCTTTCCTCTCTTCTACTTTTCTTTCCTCTTCCTTCTCTTGTTTGATCATCTTCTTCCAAATTCCAGTAGCTTCCCTTCTCATTGTCCGAGTCATACCTTCTTTTTCTTTCCTTCTATCTCTGAAGCACTCTCACTTTTTCTTCTAAGTCCTTTACCTTTCTTTCTATCCTGTTTTTGTCTTTTTTCCATTCTTCTTTCAATTCTTCCGTTCTTTCTTCCTGCTCTCTCATTCTTTTTCTCATCTCCTTCACTTTCTCAAATAGTTCTTTTAATTTTCTTTCCATCTCCATTTCGTTACTTTTCTGCCTTTTCAAACTTCTACGTGTTTGCTTAGCGGCTTCTGTTATTGCTCTGTACTCTCTGAGCCTTGCGCGTTTTGGCCTTCTCGTCTCCCCGGTTTCGCCTACCTTGTGTTTACCTTCTGCATTTCTCTGTTTGTGTATAATTGATTTCTTTTCGTCTTTCCACCTCTATATGTTTGCTTTCTTTCCTGTTCTATTCTATCTATTTTCGTTTTCTGTCCTCTCCCTTTCATTTTCAGCTCTTTTTCTTTTCCACAAAACCTCATTCAGCCTGCTTATGCTTCTCCTGTCTCCTTTGAGTTGTGCTATCCATCCTATCTCATTGTTTCCTGTTATTTCACATTCCGTTAGCACGTGTTTCATCGTCTCCTCCTCCTTTCTCCAATATTCGTTTGCTCTAATCTCATTTCCCATCCTGAACCTACCCAGTATTTCCAGTCCGTTTCTCGAATCCTTTATCATTTCTCTCCTGTACACCTCTCCGCTTTCTCCAATTATTCCTCTGATCTCTTTGGCGTACTTTGATTTCTCCAGTTTCCTTCTTTTCTCTTCTATCTTCGCTCTTCTAATCCTTTCTACCACCTCTTCTATATCTATTATGCCTTGTCTTATCCCATCGTTCCATGCTTTTACCGATAAGCCTGTTTTCTCCCGTGCTTCTTTTTTCCTTTTTCTCTCTTTCCTTTCTCCTTTTCTCCATTCTTCTTCCTCTTCTTTACACGCTTGTTCCCAGTACGCTCTTTCTAAGCTCTTCTTCTGCCTTGCTTATTTTTTCCTCGAACTTCATCGCTCTTTTTATTGTGTCGACTGCTATTTTTTTCTTTTTGTGTCTTCCATTATCGTGTGCCAAGGCGTGTTCCCGTTTAATCTCATTGTCCATCTTATGTATTTCATTTGTATCTCATCTATTTCTCTCTATTCCTTCCATCCCCATTGTTCTGTCCCGTATGTTAATATCCCTTTCACCATTACCTCGAACAATCTCATCCTCATCTCACACCATAAGACTTATAGAGATAGACTGCGCCTCCTGCCTAAAGCGCTGAGGACAGGATAAAAGAGAGAGAGAGAGAGCAATAGCTGGAGTCATGCTCTCTCTTTCTAATTGCCGTTTGGTGGGGAGAAACTCGTAACTCTATATTCTATGGTTCCGAGTTAGAAAGAGAAAGAACGACCCCAGCTATTGCCCTCTCTCTTTTATCCCGTCCTCAGCGCATTAGACAGGAGGCGCAGTCTATCTCTGTAAGTCTATGTCTTCCACCCATTTTTGAATTTCCTTTCCGCTATACTCCATATCCTCCCCAATATCCCATTCGCTTTTCCTCTAAGCTTTCTTATCTGTTCCCTGTCTCTATTGTTTCCTCTTAGTGTGTATCCCAGGTAGTTAAAGTCTTTCACAATTTCAATCTTCTACCCGTTCCAATTAAATTCTACCTTTTTCTTTCTCCCTCGCGCTTTCCTGAATATCATCATCTTGGTCTTTTTTGCGTTTAGTTCTAGCCCTTTTCCTCTTAATCACTTTTTTAGTCTCTTTAGCATCTCTTTCATTGTGTTTTCATCTTCTGTTATTAGCACTACATCGTCCGCGTAAGCGTTCTCAATCTCCAGTTTCCCATGTTTACTCCACTCCCTTGTACCTTTCCCATCTCTTCTTCTAGGTCTGCTACTGCTATTGTAACGATTGTATATCCGTTACAAAATTTTTGTAAATTAAAAATGAGCCTCGGCCAAAAAGAGCGGGACTCGTCAACACCCAGAACAACAGGCGACTGATGAGTGCACAATTTTATAAAAAACCGAATTTAGACTAATTTCTTTTTGTTTATATTTTTTTTATGTAAAATGCGAACAATAAAAACAAGAACATCAAGAAGACACCAACATCAAGAAAGTCTACGAGCGAGTGCCGCAATCGAGAAGCGAACGCCTGCGTAGATAGCAGACGACGCACGAGAGGAGGAAGCCCGAGAACGGAGGCAAAGCAAAGACTCGGTGCAGGGAATGGCAGCGGTACTAGTTGCTACGACAGAAGAGCAACGATACTCAACACTTCAGTTACCGCTCCCAAGCTACAAAAACAGGCATCTTCCCGCAAGAAAAGTATTAGAAGAAAATCGACAAAATTTAAGTCGGCGCGAAAGAAGCGGGAATGAGCAGCGCGCTCGACCGTAAGCGGGAGCCGAGTGCCGCCCAACCAAGCCGAAGAGCTCCTAGGCACAGATTGCGCTCGAAGGCCCGAGTCGATGAGATAGAGAGAGAAAGACTCTGCCGACTCCCGGAGCAGGAGCCAATGCCGTGCCACCGTTTCAACGGCGGATTCCATCTCGCAGCATCTCCAGTTCAGCGAGAACACAAAAGAGAGAAAGACAGCGCTATCGCCAAAGCGCACCTTAGATAAGCGAAGTCGCGGCAGCCATAGTTCAGTTCCGATCTGGCTGGCCGAGGCTGAAGTAAGCTTTAGATTTAGGTTAAATATTTGTTTATTAAGCGAAACCACCGAATCTCGTGCTAACATTTAGTCAATGGTTCGAGATTTTATTAGTGCGGGAATAATCAAATTACATAATTCTTTTAAGAAATTAAATTAAGTCCATAACGCGGTAGATTATTTTTTTTTCTGATTATTTCTAGAAGCAAGTTTAGGTAGCAAACGCGGAACGTAAATTTCATTTAAAAGACCGGTGTTGTAGTGCATTAGAGAAGAGTTAAATTTAATACCCGTGTTTCCTTTCGTATTCGAAAGGAACCACGAAGCACGGTTAAGTGCGCGTTTTCGTGTGCACACATTTTGAAGTTCGACTCCGAGCGTAGCGTAGACTCGCGCGATCCAGTGTGTTTACGCGTAATTCATAATAATAGCGGCAGTGGAGACCGAGGTCCAAGCTCCTCGAGAGGTAATATTAAGAAAAATTGTAAATTTAACAGGGGTATAAATGTCAAACCTACTTTGCTATCAATACTATATGCATTCTTTATTTTTCTTGATTTGCGTAGTTCTTTTATTTCTTTATTGAGGCGGGATTAATTAGGTCAAAATTAGGCTAGGATTTAAGTATTGAGATAGTTTTCCTTTTTCTGATTGCGTTATAAATATTGCGCGCGTTTTTTTTTTTTTTGGTCTGATTATGTAGTACGAGCGGAAAACAGCGAAACAAATATATGAGAGGATATATGATGTGTGTGTAAAGAATTTTGCGAGGGAAATTAATTAATTGCGGGAAAACTGAAGTTACTATGCATTTATATATATATATATATATATACTAGGGGGGGTACCCCCCCTACTCGCTCCGCTCGTCAACCCCCCAAGTTTGGGTA